>WTXF01000030.1:0-282646 GCA_022496215.1 Russula brevipes | reverse complement strand
TCGCTGCGCACCCATCCGCCGAAGCGGGTGCTCTTCTCGATCAGCGTGATCTGCGCCGTGGGGTGTTTGCGCGCGAGGTGGAACGCGGCGGATAGGCCGGTGATGCCCCCGCCGAGAATCACGACGTGATGATTGGATGTGCCGTGGTCGTTCGACATCGACACGCAATATGATGTGGGACCAGAAAAAGGGTACGCTAGAACGCGAATACAATATGAATGGTAGAAGTTGTGATGGGAATCTTTAAATATCAATCGTCCATGTCCATGTGGGTCGCAGAACTAGTGTGATAATGCCAGGAGCGCCCGTGGAGTGCCGCCAGGGGAGTCAACAACGCATCAACGGCCGGCAAATCTACTAACGAGAGTCACCCACGGTTAGAGTGCGCAAGGTCCTCATGTATAGGTATATACTTGAGTTACATAGGCTTCACGGGACGCTCTCGGTTGCTGTGAAATCAACTGACGCCCTCAACGGCCGCTCACTCCCACTGGGACTCCATTACACGACCAACGATTTCCCCAACCCACGTCTCGAACCGGTCATGATCGAGCACGCCTTGATCGTCAAAGAATGCTGTATATGGGCGCGATTCTGATGCCTGCCCTCGGTTCAGCAGCGACTTGCCACCATTGGTCGAGCGTCTGTAGGTCAGGGAGAGTGTGTAAGCAGGAGGGTTCTCCGGTGTAGATGGCTTGGTGCGAGAGCTCAGGTTTATCCGTTCTGTGACAATCTACGATGGGGGAAAGTCAGCAAAGCTGTGACAGGTCGGAAGGATATGCCACGCTCACCCGCTTATCAAAAGTCTTGCGTTTCCCAACAAAGATGACGTCCCCCTCGACAAAGTACGCATAAAGTGCCTGGAGGAGCGTCAGGACGATGTACCTGAAATCGAGCATGAGCGTTGGCAACTACAGCACGTGTGGTCGCGTGCGGATGATGACGCACACGATCAGTCCAATCCAAATAACGGGCTTGGACTGTTCAAACTCGAGGCGCCAAGAGTAAAATGAGGTCGCGCCGGCAACAATCACGCCAGACCAACCAAGGGCGAGGCGCACGTCGGTGTGGAGGTGGATTTGCTTGAAGAGGTCGGGGCGGGAGAGGAACTACAAGTGGGAACGGATAAGCCCCCTCAATTAGATGATGATAGCGCCGCGGGCGAGGATACTGCGCACGCGTTTAATGGCATCGTCCAGAGCATTTTTGAGCTCTGTCGGACTCGCGTTGTTGACTTTGACGACATCGCGATCCTTGGACGGCGTGGGCGTGATGGGGAATATGGAACGTGGTGGGGGGGTTGCGGTCGAGTCGGAAGGGGAATCTGAAGCGGCTGCAGGGTTGCCCCCATTCGCAGCTTTCCTTCCGCGAGCCATTCTCTGATGTTGGTGCTTGTGGGTGGGAGAGGGGAGGGAGAGGAAAACAGGAGGAGGAGCGAGGAGGAGAGGAGGGACAAGTGTGTGACGGGCCAAGCCGAGTGCGAGTCGAGCTGAGTTGAGTTGGGCGGGGCCGACCCGCGCTGGCCGAGTCCAGTCCGAGTCCGAACGTATTCGAACCAGTTCGCTTCGCCCAATGTTCGCCCCCCTGACAACTCGCCATCGCAATCGCAATATAATATTGCTGTTCTGCAGCCTGCAGCGAGAGGCAGCGGTGCCCACCACTGGCACACCTCGCTCCCAACATCACGCCCAAATTCTGATGGCACTTGGACCAGCCAATCTACCTTGTTCCCTACACTTGCAACTATGGTACGATGTCGATAACCTAGGTAAACACGACACGCATCCCGATTGGTCGACGCGTCCAATGAATTGCCAATTCCTCAGTTCACGACTCTCCCCACTACTACGCTTTCTGAGATGTCTGGCACAAAATCTAGGTCCACACCTCCAAATGCCTCTGGTCCCAATATCACCCAAAAGTCTGACCCATTTACCAAGTGGGCCACCCGTGTCTTCGTCGTGTTCCTCACGCTTGCGACGTTCAGCTGGCTCGACGGGATCAAGGTTCGCAACCTCAACCCCCTTTTTTCCTCACCTTTCCTGTACCCAAATGCCCAACTAACATAAAAATAAAATAAAACTTGACACCCCCTCTTTCTTCCAGGATCGGTGGTACGTATTCGACCCGGTCCACCTCCACGAGCTGCAGCTCTCCGCGCTCGCCGCCGCGCCCAACGACACCTCGGGCATGATCGCGCACATCCTCGCGAACCTCACCGCGACCTACCCGCGCACGCGCGTATCGCTCAACGCGGACAGCTCGGAGTGGGTGTTCAACAACGCCGGCGGCGCGATGGGCGCCATGTACGTCATCCACGCGAGCATCACCGAGTACCTCATCATCTTTGGCACGCCCCTCGGCACCGAGGGCCACTCGGGCCTCCACCCCGCCGACGACTACTTCCACATCCTCGTCGGCGAGCAGTGGGCGTTCCGCCCTGGCGCGCTCGAGATGGAGCGCTACCGCCCCGGCGACGTGCACCTCATGCGTCGGGGCGTCGCCAAGCAGTACAAGATGCACGAGGGGTGCTGGGCCATGGAATACGCAAGGGGTGGGTGCTTGGTGCTTGGTGTTCTTGAATTTTTGCTCAACCGCCGCCGCCGCTGCCTCGGATGTTCATTCGTTTTGCAGGTTGGATTCCCCTCATGATGCCCTTTGGACTTGCGGATACCTTTTCATCCACGCTCGACATTCCGACGCTTTATAACACCGTTCGGATCACAGCACGAGAAATGACAAGGAACTTGCTTCTGGGAAAGATATAGATCACGACCTAAATTATTCTTACAGTATATACACACATTCATACAATACAAACAATTCACCCTTGAACTCACAAAATAACCGGATAACTATGCGTCGTTTTTGCATCAAAATCCTCACCTTGAAGTCGCAAATGTGGTTTCACCCTTCCAGTAGTCTGTCTCAGTTTACAATCTGATGAATCCCACTTCGGGCCAATCACACGACAAAATGGAAAGCAGACAAGAAATAGATAGAATAGCAGTATACAGTAATATGATACAGGGATCGTAAATGAGCCCATCTACTTGGCCCCTGCACTGGAGAACTACGGGACAACATAAATAAACAAGATGCAGGTGGTGCGAGTGGTAAACCATACCTTGGTGACCGACTTGGTGCCCTCAGAGATAGCGTGCTTCGAGAGTTCACCAGGGAGGATCAGGCGGACAGCAGTCTGGATCTCCCGTGAGGAAATGGTGGATTTTTTGGAGTACGCAGCCAATTCTGGGACAATGTCAGCGCATTATCAGGTTGCATGTTGAAAAAGACATACTAGATGCTTCGGTAGCAATGCGCTCGAAGATATCGTTGACGAAGGAGTTCAGGATCGCCATCGCCTTGTTGGAAATACCGGTATCAGGGTGTACTTGCTTCAACACTAAAGTATTTGTGAGTTTACTCTGACCGACCAAGTCAGAAAATGAGTCGACTCACCCTTATAGATGTATGATGAGTAGGTCTCCTTGCGGACCTTGCGACGCTTCTTCTTCTCCTCGCCACCCTCAGGGGCTGGCTTAGAAGACGTCTTCTTCGCAGCCTTAGAGCCCTCAGTCGGTTTAGCAGGAGCCTTGGAGGCAGTCGAGGCGGGAGCCTTGCCAGCGGTGGAAGCAGGTTTGGGAGCCATTGAAAGTTGAATCAACGATTTGTGTAGGCAAAGATGTGGAGATGCAGCGAGGATGCTGGTGGTGAGGAGGAAAGTACGTGACCGGTGCAAGAGTCGTCGGCGGGATTTTATAAGACGAGGTCGCTTGGGAGTGTTTGGCCACGGACGCGTCGACGCGACTTTTTGTTGATCGCAAACTTTAATTTCGTGGATGGGCCACGTGACTCTTGCGCCCTCAGGTTATAAGGCCAGTGACGTCTCCCCACACACATCACTCTTTCTCGTTCACACATCTCACAACAAAGTCTTCCTACCACCCTCATCTACAGCGACAATGTCTGGCAAGTCAAGTGGAAAGGCCAAGTCCGGTGGCAAGGCATCTGCCGGTGAGACCAAGGGCCAGTCGCGCTCTGCCAAAGCCGGTCTCCAGTTCCCCGTCGGTCGTGTTCATCGTCTCCTTAAGCGTGGCAACTATGCCCAGCGTGTTGGTGCTGGTGCCCCTGGTACGTTTTTCGATTCAAATAAAGTCTTTTGAACCACTTTCTGATTGGGTGATCTCATAGTTTACCTCGCTGCCGTTCTTGAATATCTCGCTGCCGAGATTTTGGAGTTGGCTGGTAATGCCGCACGGGACAACAAGAAGCAACGTATTGTGCCTCGACACTTGCAGCTTGCCATCCGGAATGACGAAGAGTGAGTTCGAACAAGTTGTTTTGTCTTCTGTGCTTATTGTCCTTGAAAGGTTGAACAAGCTCCTTGGTGACGTCGTCATCTCCCAGGGTGGTGTCGTGCCACACATCAATCCCGAGGTGCGTATTTTACGACTAATTCGCAGGTGGATGCCATTAACTTGTAATCCAGCTTCTTCCCAGCAAAACCCAGAAGGGCAAGAAGGAGAGCCAAGAAGTATAGACACTTCATTCTCGACTTTGCCCTTTACTGTATGTTCTGTACTATTGGTTGTTATAACATTATTTTCTGGATCCCGTGTCGGTTTCCCAATGCCTCGGTGGTTGACGGTCACCTTTCTTGTCAGTAGTGTTCTACGGTGTTTTATGTCAGAATGATCATTCCTCTTGAAATCATCATGATCTGGTGGAAGATCGTCACCCTCATGGTGTGAATACATGGACGGGGTCTCTACATCTCCCCAATGTTGGGATCGGTGAATATCGGCCCCTATGGAACAATTTTTACCTGTGTATGGGTTCATGGTCGACCATAATTAAAGGTCCTGATCCCAAGTTCACGTACTCCCATAATATGGGGGCATTTCCTGGACACAATCAGTCATAAAGAGAGGATCGAAGGAAAAAAAGGATGCCATGTCCAAGCCAGTTCTTTTTAGTTTCCTTGCGAGCGAGGCAAATGGAGACTACCTCCGCTCGGGTCGTCATTAGCGTCATTCCTGCCACGCATCAAGCTTGCATCAAGGCTGAAGGTAACCGGTAACCACCTGCATTCTATACTCTGACCTCAAGGGTGTGACGGCGCGAACGGCGAACTGAACCACACTCCAAAGGCGACAGTACCACCACCTGCGACAATTGAACAAACCATTCATTCACATCCGTCGCGGAAACGATACCGGAATTCCGGAACCGAACGCGAAGAACGAGCAGGTCACCCCCATCCTCGCACCTCATCGCATAAGGAAGAAGAAGAAGAAATTAAATTTACGGGAAGCCTGATATCGTTATACATTTATAGAAAATCATGGGGGCGTTGTTGGGAACGCGCTGGGCTTGCTCCCTTGTAAAAATTATGTGACACCCGAGGAAAATGTCTAGAACACTCGTTCGTTTCGTTCTATTGACGTTGATCCCCATCCGGCCTTTTGCGCTGCGCTGTGCTGTGCTGTATAACACGCGAGGATCGCAGAACCCCCCCGTGCCAGCGCGATGTGTTCGCTTGGCAGGGCCGGATGAAGGTAGATGGGTGATTCGTGATTATTATGCCGCCGTGCCAGGTGCCAGGACCTGTCAGGCTATGTCAGGGATCGGGGCAGAGCCCGCATGACTCTCACACGCAGCTTAAATGTAAACTACTACCAACCCTGGTAGAACATATCCCCTCTTTTTTTTCCCTTTGCCTTGCTTGTTTCGTTTCCCTGGATCGAGGTTCATCCACCTGAGACCTGAGGCCTGAGGCCCAACCAAAAATCCGTAAGGGAGAGTACCTTGAAATCCCTCGAGGGATCCTCGGGTATTTGGAGGGAAAGGTGAGGTATTTTGTCCCAATAGGGGATTTTAATCCCTGTCAAATCCCGTCAAATCCCCGTTGAGCCCTTGCCATACCTGTCTGTGGAGCACGAAATGGACAGGGATTCTGAGGGAGTTTTATGGGATTCTGAGGGATTTTTATGGGATTCAACGGGATAGAGAGGTCTTAAAATCCCTTTTCTTCCCTCACAATTCCGAAAAAACCCTTCATTTGCCTCTGCATCCCTGCACATCCCTATGAATATATGCCGCTCCATCCCTTTTCTTCCCTCACAATTCCGGAATAACCCTTCATTTGCCTCTGTATCCCTGCACATCCCTATGAATATACGGTATTTGGAATGTGCTCAGATGCTGCTCTATCCCTTCACATGCCGCTCCGTCCCTACCAATCCCTGCCAATCCCTGCAAGTACCCCGTCCTCCCCTTCATCGACTTCTTGACCTATAAGTGCATGAATTAGAGCATGAGAAAAAAAAAACAAGTCGAAAGTGTACTCACCATGTAAAACACCAAAGGACATTCGCTGAGGAACAATTGCCGCATCATTACGTTGGATGACTATTCTCCCCCAGGGTTGCGAGCTACAGGGGAGAATTGTCAGCACTGCCTTTGGCAAACTGACAATACACGCACCGCATCTGCACGAGCTTTGTCTGAGCGTTCTTTCCAGAGCTTCATGCGGTCAGACTTGCGTACAAAAAAATGAAGGGAAAACTTACCTTCTTGTCCGCATTCTTCCAGTGGCCGCTTTCCTTGAAAGCCTTTTCTTGAGCTTTGCTGTCGAGGCTCTTGTATTTCTTGTTTGCCGGGTCGTTGAGCCATTCTGCTTTGCAAAGAGCCCTGGCAGCATGACGAGGTCAAGTGGGTAGAATTCTACTTCGACAGATCTTTATTGCTTACCTTGGCTCCGTTGTTTTCTTCGCATCCGTGGGTAGGGCCGTTACCTTCTTGTTCAACTTGAGTTTGAGCTTTAATGGTTTTGAGCCCTTCGCGCCTTGTGGTTTCTCTGTCGCCGTGGCTGGTGCGCTTGCTTCTGATTCCGGTGCTTGGGAGCCAGGCGGTGTGTAGTCGTCGGCAGCCGGAACAATGTTCTTGCGTGGTGCTGCGCTTGCCAATGCCCTATCATCTGAGTTGGTGTTGTTCGCCTTCGGTGGTTCACTGTCGTTATGTGATTCGTGGAGTGGTGATAGAGTGCCAGTCTGTGGCAGTGTGCTCGGCATTGCGGAATGTTCCTGATCTTGATGGGTATTCGAGTCCTGGAAGAGCATCAGTGGCGCAACCAAAAGCGTTTGCAAGGCACTTTCCTCAGACGGGAGTCCATCCGGTGAGTCGAGTGTCGTGACCGGGGGATTACCCAGATCCGATGGCAATAGGGTCGAGGGAATGTTGGAGGAATGCAATGCCGATGGAGGCGAGCCAGAGTCTGTGCGTGAGTGAGGTGAGGGTGAAACCGGGGAATGATCTTGGTGGTTCTGCGAGGACGTAGTCCCGGTTTTCCCCAAGCTTCGAAAAGCACATCAATATTGTGGGATCTCCGTAGATATATAAACCTGTTGTAGAACTCACAATGGTCGGATGATCTCCACAGCGAAGCTCGGTGGTGGGCGAAGCTTGGTGGCCACACGCTTGTGTCGCTCAATGGGGGATGTCGATACGTCCTCAGCATCTCCTTCGAGCTTGGGACCGGCACTCGCGTCTTGACCCTTTTCGATGGAAGATACATACCAGCGGCGATAGTGGTCGACTATGAATTTTTGACCCTTCCAATTGTTGTTGCAATAACGGAGGAAGGGGAACTTGATACGGAGTTCTTTCCAAAATGCGTCCTTAAAGCCTTTGCTGAGTTCTCTCCAAAACCCCTTGATAAGGTTACGGTGATCGTTGTTGAGAGTGACGAATACAGTCGTCATGTAGCTGCGGAACTGATCGAGTTGGGATTTAGAGATTGACCGACCTGTACCATCTTCGAAGTAGCTATACTTCCTTGCACAGGGTTGGTGTGTGGCATCGATGCCATGAGGTTCAGGTGCGGAGATGTTCTTGCTATCGAACTGTGTTGCATGCCAGTATTGCACCACGAGCTCGTCCCTGTCATCTTCGGGCTCAGAAACTTCGGGATTTGTTCCATTGGGGAGGAGTGCAGCTAGAGGGTTGTAACGATGATCGGAGTGGTAGTGTTCCATTCGACGCTTCTTGGATGGTGGAGATCTGCCTCGTGTCGAGGCTCCGGGGGATGATAGAAAGTCGATCGGAGATGGCGAACGGGGCCGACGGTGAGATTGGTTACCGTTGGTGCTGGACGACTTCATTGTATCCATGTACAATGTCCTTAGATGCGTCAATAAAGTCAACGGAGTGTGCAAAGCGATGCACTGAGGCAGGGTGGCGATCAGACGCACCTCCAATATTTTTCGTTCTCAGTAGCCCGATCACATTCCTTGGTTTTCAATCGCAAGAGTAACCTAGACGATAAACAGATAAGAGCCGAGGTTAATGTGACAATGAGGCCATACTCAAGTTCTTGGATTTTTGACTTGAGTTTGAGTTGTATGTGCATATATTCGACTTCCTGTCGGGAATAGGTCGTTTGACCTATCTGGTGTAGTGATTGACCTTGTTGGAAGTCTTGCTGAGGCCTCTGGAGAGTCTCGTGAGCACGATCTCGCCCAGAGCGCCCATGTTGCTGGAAGAGATCTTGAGTCGGTGCGATGTATTCGAGTTGCTAGGAGGTCAGCTGAGTGGCGTTCTGGGGTTTTTAGCTGCCCACTTACCGATGGATCTACATAATGCTCTCCCATAAGAGTAACGAAGCTTTCCGGCTGGTTGGGGCGAGCAAGGGTGCGACAGATGTCGCTGCTGTGAACGTCGTCTTCGTCAGACATGGAGGCGTCAGAAAAAAGGTCACAGAATGTGACCAATAGTGTTACATCGCGTCGCGCATACACCTGCAGACGAGATTTGATTAGATATGAGCAAATAAGCGTAATCTGATCATTTTCCAATTGCAGCAATGTGTAATCCCAATTCGGGTTCATAACCGCGATGCCAATCCCAATTTAATCTGCCCTCGCCTTTCTTTCTCTGCCTTCTATTCTAGCCCTACCCAAAGCCAACAAGGATTCGAGGTCGGAGCTCTAATTATTGGATCTGACAGGTGCTGGTGACAAGGTGAGAGCGGTTTTCTCTAAGTCAACTAAGGAGGCTCACATCGTTCGTCCACTAGCAATCATGCACTTTCAAAGCTCGCGCAACACCTACAGCATATACGTTTCACCCGGGACGAATGGAACCATGTCGATTAGGCTGGCTCCCGCTTATGCTGGGCCGCTGGTACGTCTCGCGGTTTTCCCTTCTCATTTGATGTGCACACCCTTTTTAGACTATAGAGGTCATAGTCGACCCCCCCAAAAAGCGCATATTTCAACAGACGGTTGATGGAGTCGGGCCTATTCGGTTCACATTGGCTCCTGCTCTTACTGGGCCGCTGGTACGTCTCGCGTTTTTCCATTCTCATTCGATGCGCTCACCCTTTTTAGACTATAGAGGTCACGATCGACCCCCCCAAAATGCGTGTTGATCAGCAGACGGTCGAGACACAGCAAACTATCCGTACCCAGGACGTATTCCCGGATTTCCCAAATTATCCGGACGACCTTATCACCTCGGAAACGGAGCCCGAGAGCTTGCAGGAGGACGCAGGAGCCACGGCTGCATCAGGAAAGGTGTGTTCCTTATTACTTGTATGTATGTGTGCTGTGATTATTGTCTATCTCCTAACAGCGAAAGCAGGCCTCTAGCGCTGCGAAGACGCCTGTAGTGAAGCGTTCGAAGCCCAATGAACGCATATAAGCAGGCCTCTAGTGCTGCGAAGACGCCTGCACAGAGGCGTTTGAAGTCCTGCTCTCTTCGTCTAGTTTCTGTAATGACCGGCAGCATAAAATAAAGCGACTTTGGGGGAAATGTCTTAGGTTATAACATCGTCTTCTGTATATATAGTTGTGTCTAATGTAATTTTTTCCCCCACAACGAAACAATTTCTAAGTGCGGCAAAGATTTCGGGGTTGCTGCGCTCCTCGGGTTTGAGAGGGAACGGGAACATCGCGACAACGCTCTTAATTGCCTTGGCTTCGACGACAATGGTATATTTTTCAGGTCCTCGGTATCGACAGACGCGAAGTGCTTGACTGGAATCACGCAGGTAGGATGGAAGTGGGTCGGAATATGGGCACAAGACGGCAACAGCATGTGCTTGCTCCATGAAATGAAGATTGCAAAAGTACTGGACTTCGGCGAAGTGGAAGTGCCCATTGACCTCAAACTACTAAATTGTCTCAAGGATCTGATACGATAATAGTATCACATACCTTCACATTACAAGATATACGAGGGCGCGTTAGCAATCTTTCTTTAAAGGCCGAACGAACTCGTTGTCCATTGGGCAACTGTAAGCGTGCCCATCGTCGGACAGAAAATAAAAGCGGCGGTTCGGGAAGGACTTCATCTATGTAAGCCTTGATTGCAAGGTCCTCTGTCGAGCCAGCCGGTGGGATATGCAGTTGGTCTTCCCTCTCAGGTAAAAATGCGTAGCCATCTCCCAGATCGCAGGCCATGCGAGGCAAAACATTTGCTGTGAGATCAAAGTCGCGAACAAGTGCCTTAACAGCATTTATTCGTGCACGAAGTAAGCCGCGTTCCGATAGATTCATAAACGGGTTTGAGTGTTGGTGGACTTCGCGGCCAAGATTACCAATCGTATTTTCGAGGGCCCATTGAGCATAAGTACCAAGAGGACCCAAACGTGCAGTTTCTGTTGCAAGGTGAACAGCGGTATGGACACAGGGCGGCACCAGATGTATGCGGTGGAGATCCCTGTCACAGTATATCTTCTCAAAGTCGACGGCCCATTCCACAAGAAGGCGGTGAGCGTGTTCAAGTTCAGACAAAAGAATGGTCTGCTGGTGGACGATCCGACTGCCAGAGACTAGCTTGCATAGATGGACCCAGAACTCGTGGGGGAGCACAACCCGAAAGACGGCAGGGCCGAGTACCCAGAAATAATTGATCCACTCGATCGCCTTGTACCCAGTGTTAATCTTCTCCTTAGGGTTTCGCGGGGTGCGACCAAATGAAGCCGGGAAAAATTGAGCCATCGACGCAACAAGAGCGCCGTGTTCGATCCACGCGTCGTCATTATCGAGGACTTGAAAAGCTGGCTTGGGTCCGATAACGTTGACCTTACCACGCCAGAGGTTGAGCAAGTGCAGAGGGAGGTTGTTGCCATTCAGGTGCATCAGGTCGACAGTAAAGATGAGAGGCGGCCGGTACATAGACCCTGGCTGGAACCCGAGACAGATGGTTGGACGAACGATGCCAGTTTTGAGCCGCCGTTCTTCAAATTGAGTCTTAGTCGGACTGCTGAGGATATACTGAAGATTTGCCAGGTATTGTTGAGGATCGCCAACAGTAAGCATCCCAGGATCAACATCTGGGTGCCGACAGTTCTCCGGCACCTTGCAGCCCTCGACACAGTTCTGGGAAGGGTGGTCTTCGCAATCAAAGGGAAGTGTTGCCATAGGATAATAAGTGCCCGCACCCGGTTTGCGGCGTCCGCCAGCAGAGCATTGGATACGACAGCCACGGGCTCCTTGGTGTCCCACAAAACCAGTAAGATCCGTGAGAGCCACGGTATCTGCAGTGCCTGCCGCAAAAAAAATATTTGAGTGAAAAAGCTCTTGCTTCTGACCATCCCAGATTGCAAGGCCCCCTTCGCGTTGAATGGCGGAGACATGTCGAAAGCCCGGAAGCAAGAACGACTCGACTCTCTTTGGTGGATTGGGCCCAGGAACAAAACCCCCAGGAAGAATATATGCCTTCTTGTAACGAAACTCGGGGCTCAGATTAAGAATTATCCAGACAAAAAAGTAACAGTCAGAGTCCTTGTCACGGTAGAGCTGAGCGCCATCCAGAGAAAACATAACGAGAGTGTCGTCCTCCTTGATGAGACCAGAGCTCACAGCCTCGAGATACTGGTAGCCATCGTAAATGTCTTCATACACGTCAGTAGGTTTACTTGGGTTTTGAGAGAATTTGGCAAGGACGGCCGCAGTTTTGCGATTCCGATAGCACATCCGATTTGCACCTTCTGGAGTCTGCCATTGTGCTTGTATTTGAGGACCGAGTGGTATCGTGTAGAACCGCTTGAACGGAACTTTGCCAGGTTTCTTGGGATCGTATCGGGGCTCGTCACACTCGGGACATCGTTGTAAGCTTGCATATGGACCGGTGAACGCGAGACAGGAGTTTGAACACATATCTACTTCGATTTGTGTAACCCCAGAGAGCTTCTCGAGGCGGCTTTTCACAACCCAGTATGAATGAAGAGGGCTGTCTGGACGCGTTTTGTTGAATACACGACGTGCTTCCTCGTAGGCTGACTTTGGGTGAGAAGCGAGAGCACTGAACAGCTCAAGAGAGATCTGAGTCTGTTCATCGAGGTCGGGAATGTCTCTCGGGGGATTTCGAAGCCGATAGAGAAGTTCAGCATCGTCGGTATCATCCTCAAGTCGCGCATTTCGGATGTTGGCTATCATATCTTGTGAAAGTGCAAGGTGTTCAAGAAAGGCACGCGGGAGCGTATCGTAACTTGGAGTCTGGCTGAGCTGTACAGGGGGAATCCGATAGACGGGGGGGGGTGGGGGGTCTGTCAGAGCACGCCGCTCCTGTGACAGGTCGGTACATCCATCCATAGCGATGTCTTGGTTGTCCAAGAAGTTGTCGTTGTCGTTGTTGTTGTGGTCATCCGGCTGAGTCGTACCAGGAGCATGAGAAGCACCGGTAATACATGCTTGGGATGCAACCTAGATACCACAGAAGATGAAGCTGCTAAGACACGCAGATGAGAACGATTTACAGATCGAGAGCTTGAAGCCTGTGCTCCAGTGACAGCCGCAGCTTGGCTTCTATGATATTTAAGCTGCCTCAGTGTGACCCAAGCCCCTCCTGCGCAGTATCTCAGGCACTTGCATATCTTGGTTTTTTTGGGATCGGTGGGAGGAGGCGGGAGCATAGCAATCCAGTGGCAAGACGATCAGGATCAAGTGTATAGAGGTATACTGGCAGCAAGATTGACAATGTAGAGTGCAGAGCGGATGGACGCGGCGTCCACAAGTCCAACGAATTCGACATCGCATTCGATTGGGTTATTCTACTGTATGCTGTCGGGCACAACGCGCAGTGGGCTCTTCCTCTTCCGAAAATGATTTGATATTATTTACTTATGTAAGGTATCGAGATCGTTTCCCTAGATCCCTCCCTCGGATACCTCGGAAAAAGGATCCACAGGCGTCCAAAGGGATCTCGAGTGATTCCAAGGGACCCGTGGGTATTTCTAGGTACGGACTTTTGGTTGGGCCTGAGGAGAAAACTGAGTCAGGCCTCGATCATCAAACGCGCCTCGACTGACAAATAATGACGCGGGACTCGTCGGTGTCCGCGGATAGTGGGTTTAATATGATCGATAGATCGGCTGCTCTTATCTTTATGCGGGGCTCTTCATGCTTTTATTGCCCACAACGATGTATACCTTATACCTCATTTGGGAACCAACTGCCGCTGCGAACGCATCTGAGGTCCCAAACAAAGGGGAAGCGAAGTGCGGGACGGTGTTTGTGTCACACAAGAAGGAAAGGACGCTCTTATAACGTCAGCATTTCTTCTTCTTCTGGCTTCCAGAAAGAGAGACGACGTACAGCAACACGACACAAAGGAATAAACGGCTGCATATATATAGATGGCAGGCCACGATACAGTAGTGCGAGCCCCGTAACCTTTTTATTGCTGCCGCGCCGCCGTCGCTTCTCGATCGGATCAAGGCATGTGCTGCATTATCATCTATCACTACCACATACACACTGTTCTGACACAGCGTCGCCACATGAGCGGCGTCGCGCCAAATTCCCTCAGGCAGGAAAAAGAGCGTGGTGTTCCATATGATTATATCCCTTTAATCGAAAGGAAGACTTCAAGAGGCCAATCTATGACTGAGCGAAATGGCGAGGGAAGTTCAGATCAATGGGGCAAATTCCCAAGGACCATGGACAGAGAAAAGATATATATGGGACCAGCGTTGGCACGGAGAGGATAAAACCCGGGTCGAGTGTCACTTCAGTGCCAGCGAGGCAACAACCACATCGCTTTATCGACCCTATTCCTATTTCTTTCTGGACAATGGCGAAGAGCCCACGATAACTATGATAACATGTCGTTTGTAATGCAATCCAGACAAGTTCCATCCTGATGAAACGGAAAATTCATGACAGATGCAGTCGGCATACCCCGACTGGCGTTGTCAGCTATCATAGCAAGTTGGGAATCCATAGACTCCACGCGACGAGTATGACCGGCACAACGCTTACCATCTCTCCCAAAGCCGCATATTCGGGGGGGAGGCGAAACTTGACAAACACACCAGCCGCCAACAACACCGCGGAAAGGTTGTAAACGACCGCCCATACGAAATTGAGCTGCACCCGCCACACGGCGCTACGCGACAGACGAAGCAGCGCTCCCAGCGCACGCGCGAGGTCTGGCGCGACGAAAATGATGTCCGCCGCACTTCGAGCAACGTCCGTGCCACTGCCCATCGCAACGCTGATGTCCGCAGCAGCGAGAGCTGGTGTGTCGTTTGTCCCGTCTCCAATGAACATGACGCGTGCGCCAGTTGCTTGCAGCGCTCGCACGTAGGCGACTTTCTCCGCGGGTAGGCAACCACCGAGGATGCGCTTTTGCGATATGCCCAGCCGCTCTGCGAGGACACGAACAACAGGCGGTGCATCGCCCGAGATGATGTGTGCTGGGATCCCTTGATTTTGGAGATGCGCAACCGCGGCCGCGGCACTTGGGCGCGGGCTGTCGGCTAGCCCGAAGAAGGCAACCACCTCCGTGTCAATAGTCACGGCAAACATGGTCAGGGCCTCTTGCATCATGAGCGAGTAAAGTGGCTCAGTCTCCAGGCCAAGCCACCCTGGGTTACCACCCCGGACTAGCATGCCGTTGATTGTCATTTCCAACCCTTTGCCGGGGAAGGACTGAAATTGAGCCACAAGTGGCACCGCAGACATGCGCGGGTAAGTTGAGCGTATGTACTTGTCCACCGCATGAGCAACGGGGTGCGGGTCTTGGGAGACAAGTGCCAGAATCGTGCCTACAGCTTCTTCGCGCGCTATGTGTGCTTGAACGACGCCCATCTCGCCGAGCGTTAACGTGCCGGTCTTGTCAAAGACGGCGACCGTGGCGCCTCTGGCCTGTTGAAGGGCGGTTGCGGTCTCCGGGGGCTCATCAACATGCAACGAAACGATACCTGTGTGGAAACCTACCTTGAATACCACACCCTCTCTCATCCCGATAGCGCCAGTGATGACGATCACCATCGGAACGCACAGCACGACGGCACACGGGCATGAGACCACAAGCACAGCGATCGTATACCGCAGCGCCATCAGGCTTGCCTTGGCGAGGTCCTCCCTACGAACGAATGACCCTACGATGATCCATACGACGAAGGTAACCACTGCTATGGCCAGGATCACTGGGGCAAGTAATGCGGCCGCAATATCTGCCAAGTCTTGTACGGGAAGACGTGTTTCTTGCAGGCTCGTCACGAGTGCAGCGAACTCAGCGAGAGTACTCTCCGCGGGCACTCGGGTGACTTCCATATCAATAGAATGACTCACGTTCCGAGTGCCGGCAATGAGAGGAGCGCCAAGGTCCTTGTCAACGGGTAAACTCTCACCGGTGAGAGCGGACTCGTCAATTTGAGTCGTCCCTCGTAGCACCACCCCATCCGTAGGGATGAGCGTGTTTGGTAAAACGCGAAGCACGTCCCGGGCTTGCACGAGGTCCACGTGGGTGACTGCGACCGTGACGCTATCCGCCGAAACTATTTGGACGAAGTCTGGCTGAAGGGTACCCAAACTATCAAGTGCCGATGTCGCACGTCGCCGTGCATACATAGAGATAAGGTTGCCAAGAGAAATGAGAGTCAACAGTAGTGTTGGTGTTTCAAAGAATGGCGTGCTAAATTCGTGACCGGCTACTTGCATGACATATGCGACGAGCGAAAAGCCATACGCAATTGTGGAGGAGACGGCGACGAGTGTGTCCATGTCGAGGGTGTGTAGCATGACAACGGCGTAGAACGCAGCCAAATATAAGTGCCCGCCAATATAAATTTGGATACATGTTGCCAGAAAAAGGGAAATCGCGCCATATATGATCGGATGAGGCGGTAATGGTGCCCAGGAGAATATGAGCACGGGGATGCAGAGAACTGTAGATAGGAGTGTCCGGCGAAAGAGTGAAGTGACATCTCTGGCAATCTGCGCACTGGCGTTTGGCCTCGAAGGCGGAAGGAAGGAACCCCCCGAAGACACGAAAATATCCAAGACAGAGCGGGGCTGTATCACGGTGGCATTGTACTGAACATGAAAAATTACACTGGATTCAGTGCGCGATGTTTTGAGAATCACGACACTTGAAGGAAGAACGGGAATCTCGCGAGGAGGTCCAGGCTGAAATTTGATGCGCAGAAGTCTGTGTTTTCCTTCCAGTCCGGCTTCATCGACGGGAATACAAGTAAACCCTGTAAGTTCTTTGGCCCGTTTTGCAATGTCCGGAGGAAGGATGAAACCCTCTGTGTATGTCAAAGAAGCTTGGCAGGTGAAGCTACTGACTTTGACGTTCTGGACTGACGGTAGCGTTAGAAGCGCCGTTGCAAGCTTCCGTTCACAGGACGGGCAGTCCATTCCGTGAACAGTCATCCGTAGAGTCTGAATGCAGTCACCGCCTTTCTCGACATCTCCGTTGGTCTTTGGCTCTGGAAGGGGGTGGCTCCGGTGGGAATGGGAATGAGGGTGTTGCTGGTAGCGTTGCTTGGGAGGTCGTATGCGCCAGTTAATCGGGCAGCAACATGCGACCTCGGAAAAGCGTCCAAAGGTAGCCTCCGGCCGACACTTTGCGTTTTGAACCTTCCCGCAAGTAGAACCATCTAGGTATATGTTGACAAATTACACGAATAGGCCGGAGTTCGATGTACGCACCAGAGGTAGTCACGGTGGAGGCGGCTACATTGTCTTTCTTGCCAGTAGTTGGCCCGGTACCAAGGTGACACGCTTGTTCTCGTACCGAAAGACTTTTTGAAGCACAGCCGGAGCAGTGATCATCTTCCGCGGTCAATGCATCATTTTTGTTTGCAGGTGATCTGGTAATAACGGGACACGTTTGTCCTTGTGCTGAAAGACTGCTCGGGGCGCAGCCGGAGCAGCAGTCATCTTTCGCGGCCAAGGCGACTACGCTGCCATCCCCATGAACTGTTGGCCCGATATCAACGGGACACGCCTGTTCGCGTGTTGAAATGTCCTTCGGGACACATTCGGAGCAACAATCATCTTCCGCGGCCAAAGAAGGTGCACCTGATACGTTTTGGTACGTGATCGCTGGCAGAGCGGACGATAGCTCCTACCTTGATGGCATCCTTTACTGGGGGAGTCGAGAGCGCAAGGTGGACTGGATCCTAGACGACGTCCGTCCTGGCAACTGAGCTCGCACACGTCACTATCGCTCTGACAACAAGGACCTAAAAAAATAGGCCGCCCGGCAATAAGGCGTAACCCGGAAACTGAGATGACCTGAAGTGACGTACCTCGTGCCGAGTCGAGATACGTAGGGCTGCAACAGCTGGAAGGTGAGCCAGGCGCAGGTCTCTGGCATCCTCCTTGACCGTCTGGCATACAATCACTGACAATATCCTGCATGGAGTGGTGCTCAAGTTCGCACTCCTGCGCTATTTGGGAACATGGGCCCGCTTGACACACATCGCATGTAGAAGGAGGCCCCGCGCTAAGGGTGGGATCCGAATGAACTGCTTCAGAATGTGTGTGTTCTGACATGGGCAGGGGCTATTGCGAGAGGGATTGTGGATCACCAGCGAAAAGAGGAGTTCAAGGAGTATGGAGAGAAGGGGAAGTATTCGGTATCCACGAACGATCTGAGATGGGTAGGTGCACCAGGTATATCATAGCTAGGAGCACGGCGCAATATAAAGGCCAGCGAAGGACAATAGTCGGTGCACAAGCGGATCATAGAACGATTTGGAGAGAGAGGATCCGAGAAATCGATGGGCGATAGGTACGGTGTGGGGAAGGGCATTCAGTTCAAAGCCAAAGCCAAGAAGGACTTGAACGAGTTGGGACGCGGATGGACAAAACAGCGCATACAGCGCATACATTTACAGCACACGATACGTGACAGTTCAAGATTACGGGAAAGGAAGAAGCCGAATAAAGGGTGATGACGTCAAGATGCGCCGAATAAGATCGGGGTGAGGTGTGCGAAAAGAAAGTGGAGCGTCGAGTGGCGAGGTGAGTGGATACTTGCCCCCTCGAGTCCGCTGCCCGGTCCTTCGACCGTCGGTCGGTAAGGACGGTCGGAACCACCCAAGCTTGATGATCATGAGCGGCTGCCTTCTGCGGCATCTTTCTTTCCGTCCGAGTACGATCCCCTCCTAGTCCTCCTCATGGACGTACCATCCTCCCTTGTATGCCATTCCTTTCTTCCTCCCGCGCATATATTCACTTTGTCCTCGTAGAATATCATCCCACCGTCGTCCTCAAGCCCTCCCTCCGCCATCGTCCCTCCGCATTCATCAAGGCCTCCCCCTCCTCTCCCACCTCATCCACCTACCAGCGAAGAGATAGACGCCGTCATTCAACAAGCCACCTCCTCCGTATCTTCAGACGGTCGTCACGTCCCACTCAAAGACACCCGCACTCAACTTTTCGTTGGCAACGTACGTTTTCCGTCCTGTCTCCCCCCTCTATCGCTTTACTTTCTACTCCTCCCCACATTGCGTTTTCTTCCTTCTGGGCCCCCACTGCCCTGCTCTTCTCGCAGTGTACCTTTCGCGGTCGGCACAGGCGCTAGCATCAGCGCCCCTTTTCAGCTTCAATTCTCACTGGCTTCACCTTTCACATTCTTCACCTGATTGGGCATTCTCCGCCGAGACTGATCTCCGCCACAGCTTCCCTACCGGGTTCGCTGGCAGGATCTCAAAGACCTTTTCCGCAAGGCTGGCACCATTCTCCGTGCAGATGTCTCCCTAGGCCCAGACAACCGTTCTCGCGGCCATGGCACGGTCCTTCTTGCCACTGCAGAGGATGCCGGGCGTGCTGTCGACATGTTTAACGGTTACTCCTGGCAGTCTCGCGTTCTTGAAGTTCGCTTAGACCGCCTACCCAGTGATTTTGATAACTTTTCTAGTCTTGCCCCAGACTTCCACACTCCGCTTATTAGTAGTCATGCACCACTCATTCCTGGCCTAAGACCACCTTATGCCTTTCCGACCGTACTTCCACCTCCCATCAACCCTTTGTCCTCCGCTTCTTTTGTTCCACAGGTTCCACTGAGAGGCCCTCAAGATGAGTCCTCTGACTATTCTACAGTTTATGGTCACGATCGACCGACTGCTGTAGGAGGTATCAGCCGCAACTTATTCGTCGGGAACGTGGGTCTCCTCATGGTCGTGATCCACTCCGATTTTCTCAAGGATGTCTAGTTACCATTTCATTGTCAATGGCAAGATCTCAAGGACCTCTTCCGTCAAGCGGGTACCATTCTTCGTGCGGACGTCGCTCTCGGCCAAGATGGCCGCTCTCGCGGGTTCGGTACTGTTGTCTTCGCCACGGAGCACGATGCTGAACGTGCGGTGAATATGTTCAATGGGTAATGGCTGTCTGCTTTATAGTCCTTCTCATCGGCCGCTTAGCGCTTTCCTTTCTAGCTACGAGTACAACGGCCGACCGCTCAAAGTACACTATGACAAGTTTATGCCTTCAGTAGGACACTCACTGACAGCACCCTCCTCTCCTCTCCTTACGTCACCGTATTCGGGAGTTAACGCAGCGACTCTTGCTTCGATAGCTAACATCGCTGTTAGACCGACGTCCTCTCATAGTACCCCACTACCCCCCACGCAGTCCTCACATTCTCTCGATTATACCGCCTATACCGCGAATCAAGTTAGGAGGAGCACATCCCCCTCGCCATTAAACGCCTTTCCATCCCTTCCGCGGTCCCAGCCTCAAGCTGGCTCATCACGCCAAGGTACAGCTGCGGAACTTCAACTCCATATTTCTCCTGGCCCTCGGCTCCCCGACTCCATGAATATAAATACCTCCCTACTTAGAAAGGAGTCTACAAATATTAGTTTCACAGATTTACCTACACCACCATCGTCTAGTGCGGGCGTACCGTCTTCGAAAGGATCGCGCGTATCGTCGCCGCGCCCTCTACCACAACCCTTACCAAATCAAGAAAACCTTGCCCATCCGCCACAGCCTCACACAGCGAGTACCCCCCTTCCGTCTGCCGCGTCCGCTTCCTCGATATACCCCGAGTCGAGCCACTCGTCCCAGATGTCAGCTCCCTCATCTCAAAGGGAGATATACTCAAGACTTGAGCAGGCGTCGCCCTCTTCGCGGCAGCGGGCCCACACCCATCCAGCCCACCCTGGGCCTATCTCCCTTCCCCCACCGTCTGCCTTCGTTGTACCGGCCGCGCATAGCTTCTCACCAATGTCTCCAATGTGTGCTCCGAGCATTCACATCTCTCCCTTGCACCCCCCAGGTGTTCTCCCCATTCCATCTCCACATGCACACCGGCTTTCTCCTCTCCACCGCTCAACGCATTCACTCACACGGCCACCCCCACTTCAGCACCCTGTGCAGACACCCTCGCTTAATATGACGCCAAGTGGGCTACCCCCGATTACACCGAGCATGCCTTCCTTCCAATTTGCACCTGGTCCACCAATGCTTTCGCATTCGGCCCATTCATCATTAGCGTTCTCGCCCGCATCAACCATGTCTCCGGGCACTTTCTGGGGTCGGCCGGGAGGCAATCCGTTGACCAACGCTGCAGTGGGTGCCCCGGTAGCGAAAGGCCAGAGTGGCGAGGAATTTGATTATTTTTCGGGCGCGAGCACCGATGCTAGTGAAGGAGAGTGTTATTTTCCGGCTTTACCTCAAGCCGGAAATAGCCCTACTGATGAGATCCTTCGCGAAAAGCCTGACGGTGATAGTGCCATCGGTGGGGGACCTACATTGGGCCCAGCAATGGAGTGTGGTGTTGATCAAGAGGTGAGCAGCAGTGGTGGCTTAAGTAGGTGGGGCAGTGCGAACAACCGGATGGGCGGCTCAGGTATAGTCATCGAGCAATCACACTGCAGCTCGAATATCTCGCTCCCTGCGAATACCCCGCGCACAGAAGAGCAAGGTGATGGCAGAGCATTACCACATTTTCTTCCCCCACCAACGCGCCGCTCGGAATCGGATCCTGTACAGGAGGGACGAGTTTCGCCGAAGTTGTGCACGGCACGGGCCCAGAGTAATTGACGTGCGTGAAAGTGGGGCTGTGCCCGGGCCAGTAGTGCTATTGGTTATGTTTTGGTTTTCTTCTTCTCTTTATCCCTCACTTGGCTTCCCTCTTTCCCCATCTCCTAGGAACTTATTTCAGATGCTATCGCTTTGAGTTGTCTTTGTCAAAAGTCACTGTATCCAGTCACCATACGCACTTTTCGATCCCAGTCGTGTTTAGCAACTTCTTTCATGTGGTGTGGCAATTTTTCAGTCCCCTCGCGTATTACGCATAGTGTAGTATTGGCATTCTTTCTTTCTTTTCGGGCTACGTCTGGCTTACGTCATCCAAGCTTATTGCATGTGTCAAATTTGATTGATCGATCGTGTAAGACATGGCCATGACCATCGAGTCTCGCGTACGATACGTGGCGATGGACATCTATTATATTACCTCCAAGAATCGTCCGCAGAAGGGCCTTTTGACCAACGCCAATGACCGAGGAAGCCCCAAGCCATGTGGTGCCGAGCCAGTGCCAAGCCCTCCCAGAACCTGACCGGACTCATAATTTGTGGTTACATGTCGGGTTCCAGCTCTCAGCTCTCCTCCCTCCAGCCCATTTCATTTATCAAGTCAACGATTTTGACCAGCTAACGGCATCCCTTGGCGCTATCGGCCATCCAATCGAGGGCTCGTTCCCACGCCATCGGTTGATTATCAGCACCGAATTCACCGTATGAGGTATGGGCGAGGCGCAGAGGCTACGAAAATGGCGGAGAGCTGCGATGACGGGGAATACGGAGTGACCTTTGTGAGTGAGGCCGGTTTTTTTTTTTTCTGGAACAGCATCGAATAAGTCTCAGAGTGGGGACTAAACAGAGATACGAATCACAACTAGATCAGAGCGAGCGCCCCATGCCGTATATGCCGCGTGTGGATCCCATCAGCCGTCCACATGTTCACCGTTGATCAATCAAAACCCCAAACGCGGGTGGGGGACCCAGACGAAACCGTGCCTTGCTGCGTGTTGGCCACAAAAAATGAAATATGCGGGGACCGTTCTCAACCGAAGAGGTCATCTAAACGGGCTTTATTTACGCAGAGGATAGCATTACCGCGATGAATGACCCCAATCTTGTAAATAACGTGCTTCTGCGACGGCAGCCGAGATTGCCCGGAGGGACTAAGTGGTTTGATCGGAACTGCACACATGTCTATAAACTCGCCAAGACCCCGACGCTGCGGTGAAGTGACCTCGGTAGGAGATTCCTGACACCTCGGAATCTTGGGAAGCCACAAAGCGGTGGGAAACCAAAACATCGGTGAATATATGATAGGCAATGCATGATCAGTGTGATGTGATCAATGACAAACCTGGACAGCATGACAGCTCGTTGCCTGTTTGACCCTTAAGTGATGCGGAGCCGCCCCAAATACGCCGCACTTTCTTGATGCGATGCATACGTCTTCCTGAGACAGGAGTGCATCACGAACTGTAACGGCCTTAATTAAGACGCTTAGGTGTAATATGCGATCTGAAAGGGCGGACCATACCAGGTCTGCTAGTGCGTAATCGGGCGAGGAGGCAAGGAGAGTGAGACAAAGGCTCAGCCATTTAGGCCTTTGGGGCTCGCCAAAGGTCTGTTGGTGGTTGTTTTAGTGAAAAAAAAAATAGACATGGGCTCAATTTGAACCGCGTAATACGGTTGAAGCCAGTACGGGTAGGCGGAATCTGTGTAGTTTTTCTGTTTGAAATACAGACTACAGACCAGGAACATTGGCAGACTCGGGATGAACAGCCTCAAGATAAATTTTTAGGGAATAGGAACGCTGGGCCAGGTATCGGGAAAACAAGTAAGTCCAGGAAAACAAGTAGGTCCAACTGAGTTTAGTGGCTGGGGAGGGATAGAAAAGGTTGAAAGGGGAGCCGGATTAGGATATTACAAAGGGATTGGCTGGACTGGTGACCCGTCGAGTCGTACAAGGACAGGCGAATCAACGGAGAAAGAGCGAGGACGGGGAGCCGTGGAGATATGCCGACTTCACGACGGGGGAACAGGTGTCTCTTTACGAGGGGTGGGATATATGCGCGTTGTGGGCGGGCGGAGAGGGATCTGGCCGGATTTGGGGGGGAAGATTTCTGTCGAGGAAATATTATAATCCTGGCACCGGCTATTACTTTTCATTCACCTCCCGCCACCGTCCTCCCCTTTGATCTGAGGTGGTTTATGAGGGCCGCTCATCCTTCCTCCTGGTTCCAAAAAAGTATCAAAAAGTCTCAAACATCCGAACGAGATTGGTCCTACGGAGTGCTCTCTCCTCACTCATCCTCATCATCTTCCCGCCCTTCCACTGCGCCCGTGCCGCCCGCTGCATATAACCCCTTCCTCCACCCTACCCGCAACCAGGACGCTGGAAGACCCTCATCGGCGTCCTCATTTCGATCAGTCTACTCGGCCACTTCGGGTCCCCATCACTCCTCAGTTACGCTCCACCCTCAAGACCTGCATACCCATCCCTTCGCGACCATGGTCCACGCCCCTCTCCCAGTCGTATCCAGTCACGACTCCTCAGAGGAAGAGGAGGAATGCCCTGTCTGCCTCGAGCCCCTCTCCTTTAGCTTTCGCTTACCGGGTGAGAAACCTCATATTGTGCCCGAGTGCGGTCATGCTCTGCACGAGGTGGGTGATTTCAGCCTTTTTGTCGTCCTGGCTGGTATACGGGTCTTTTGATTTCGCTTTGGACGCGCTCTCGAGTATCACGTCACGCCTCGATGAGGTGGGCGGGGGCCAATGTACAGGCTTTCGTGGCCGCCCTCGTTGGCGGGATTCTCCCGCGGATTTTCCATCGTCCGACAAGCTCGCAGTGCCCCCTTCAGTCGTTCCTTCTTCCTTCTCAGCGCTATTTGCGTGCGAGTCCCCGTCGTCCAGCGCATCCGAGAATTCCGCCAGATTCTTGAACCCCTCGGCTATCTTATTTGCAAATTTTATTTTATTTCAGTGCTAATCCTCCCATAGGCGTGCTTCACCGCCGTATATGGACCTGTTCCGGGGCCAGGTCGCACGACAGCAGTTCTGCGCAAGTCGAATCTGGGTGTCTGCGGTGTGTGCCGACGGCCAATGAAGGTTGGTGATGGCGATGGTGGAAAGTCAAACAGTACGTCTATCACACTCCTGATGCCCTAGATGCCCGTTTGGCTCAACTGTGGCACAGAACTCGCCGCCCTCACAGGCATGGGTGATCGAAACACGCCTTCATTGTTTCCAGGGCGTGATACACCAACCAATGGGCGCGGGATCAACCGCCCCGCCACAGGGCGAGCCTATGATCCCACAGAGGATGACCCGATCGAGCCCGTTGCCCCGTCTCTCAAATCGGGCCCACACGGCGACCACGCGGCATTTGTGGTGACACCGTCGATCCAAGTGCTCCCCGAATTTTCCTCTCTTACCCGCAACACTGAACCCACTCAAGCGCTCACCTGCATTGTGGTCGTCGAGCTGCCAGGCAAGCGCGGTTCCGGACATGTACCTGGCCCTGTCATGGATCCATATGCCACACATAGCGTCCCTGAACCCTCAACCATACGGCGCCACCAACCTTCACTTGGCCCTGGGAGTGTCATCTCTCCCACGGTTTCTTCTCACGATAATCACTCTACTCGTGATCCTCCTTTCTCGGCAACACTACCGTCTCAGGATTCATCACCCTTTGTTGCGATCACGGAGGACCTTAGAAACCGCATAATCGACTGGAAAGGACATCCGCTCTCAGGGCTTGGGCCTCTGCAGATGTACGACCTCCTTTCAGTCCGCCGCGATACCCTTGTGCGCGAGTTCTTTGTCTATCTCTTCAAAGAGGCAATCATATGTGTTGCCGAGGAAAGGAAGCGTACTCTTGGACGATTCCTTTCGAGCGCATCGGGTGCAGCATCTGCCCTTACTGATGGTGCATCCATGACTAGCGGAGGGACGAGTCAATCCAAAGGCGTGTTACGGCTAAAGGGTCGCATATATATCAAGCATATCCGTCAGGTCACAGACACATCTGTTCAAGGGGAACTGAGCCTAACGATAGATATGGAAGACGAGAGGCTCGACTCGTTCATTCTGATCTTCAAAGACCGTTCCTCGTTGGAAACCTGGAAAGCTAATATTCAGTCACTTGTTTTGCAAGTACATGGGCCAAGACGGGAACATGACAATCCTCCACTGGACATGGAGGAGTTTGGCGGTAGTGCCAAGGCTATGCGAATGCTGAGCGGAAGTACGGGGACAACCGCAAGTACGGCAGAGAGCAGCTTACTCCACAGCTCGGGAAGGTCACTATCGAGCTATACATCTCATGGCAGCTCCATCATGCATCATGGGCATCATAGTAGCGCGACGGGCAAACTTAGCCCTCTTCAAGAGGACGAGACGCCATCTCATTATTCGTCTAGCCCCTTGTATGCGCCGCACATGTCTGCCGGTCCTTCTAACTCTCTCGCACCTCTCCCTCATCCGCCTCTGGATCTCATCCTCGTTATCTCCCTCCCTCCCATCCACTCATTGCCAAGTACGGCTGCGCTTAAGTTCCGTGTCATAAAGGCGTCTCTCGACTTCGTTATTGCGTCGCTTGGATCACGCGACCGTTTATCATTTGTCACTTTCGAAGTCGGTGTTGGCGGTGCAGTGCGAAAAACACCCTTCCTGTCGCTTGGACGCCCGGAGAGCCGTGCGCGGCTCGCTAAATTTGTTGACGAAATTGGATTCCGCCCAGGGGAAGGGCAAACATTTGAGGATGAATTTGCCGTGCGAGCAAACAAGGACGAGAAGACTGATGTCGTCACTGCCGTTAACCACGGTATGAGTCTCTCTGGATACCTTCTTCAATGTTTCTTACCATATACTGACAGGTCTTGATGTCGTGCTACAACGAAAGTCACGGAATCCTTTGGCTGGCATGGTTCTTGTCAGCGATACGGCAGATAGCACGCGACGCGCACAAATGGACCTCGTTCTTGCACGTGCGGAGGCAGCGAACGTGCCGATCCATTCCTTCGGCTATGGTCGATCGCACGACCCCGCATCTCTTTGGCTTATGTCGAATCACACCAGCGGGACGTACACTTTCGTGAATGACTGGTACGATTTACGAAGCTGCCTCGCGGGCTGCATCGGTGGGATGATGTCCATCGGATCTGTGAACATGAAGCTCCACATGAAAGTTGTGGACGGGAATCGCTTCCGCATCCGCAAGGTGTCTGGAGGACCGTCTTCAATCGTCGCATCCGATGGTCGTAACGTTGACGTTGACCTCGGCGAACTGCGTTACGGTGAACGCAAGGAGATGCTCGTCGAGCTTGAGCTCGATAATTCGGACGCGCTTCATCGTAATGGCTCAAATGGTTCACGACGGGCGATGAACGCAACCGAGCGATTCAATCAGAGCTTGGGCCTCGACGCTCTCAACATCGATGACATGGCTGACCTCACGGACGGTATGATGGACCGCATGATCGACGAAGTACCCGTTTTCGAGGTCGATGGTGCCTTCTACGATCCCTCCGCCGGCAAGCACGTCTCGCGCCTTGCTCACCCCGTACTCCTTACTGTCACGCTACTTCCCGCGGGAGGCAGCAGCCCCACTCGGCAGCAAAGCGTCCGCTCGGACACTGTCATCGTACGGCGGCGGATGGAATTACTAGCCTCGGACATGATTACGCGTGCTTTGGTGCTCGTATCACGCAAAAATTACTCGGCAGCACAGAAGATCATGAACGAGACGAAACGGATTATGCACACGGTGTTGCAACAAGTCTCGCAATCTCTTCCGCCACCTACGTCAAATGGTGCCATGGTACGCAACCGCAAAGAGCAGCTCACGCTTGCGTCTATCCGGGTGATGCAGGCAATCCTGCAAGACATGCAAATCTTGTCCGATGCGCTCGAGGAGAACGTAGAGCTATTCGCACACGACCAACGTAATTTTGGTGCACAGCAGGTAAATTATTATGGCATACCACTTGGGTCTTTGATGGTGTCCTTACCCATTTTTTTTCTCTGCAGGCGATGATACTCCGAGATCAAAAAAGCTGGACTGGACGCAGCGCAACCGAGCGCGTCTTCTGGACGACAGATCATTCGATTGAGCTCGTCTCTCGTAGCAACGATTGGGTTGCCCGCGAGTGATGATGCCTTTTTTTTATTATTGATATGACATTTCTTCTTTTCATCTTGTTGGGTAGAAATTACGGATGGATCTCAAAAGCTGTGCCTTCATACCTACAGTTATATATGTACGATGCCTTCCTTTTCCCGCTGTCTTTGATTGGCCTGTTTTCTTACTCTCAGCCTTGCTCGCTAATATCCCGGGCGCCAACGCTGTGCCGCTCCTTTCAACCGTCCACGGAACGAATTAGGGCATTGCTCCCCTTATTGTATCCCGGCGCGACAATGGCGCCAGTAATTTATCATACCAAATGAACATGACACAACAATTTTTTTAATTGCGGCTTTAGAGACTCCTGTCGGGTGCAGTGGTCGTTCTGTTAGAGCATGGACTTATGATGACGACGATCAGCCTAGAAGCAAGCAGTGCTGGGGCCCGTTTGGCGCTCGGCTCATGTGGGTGCATAATCTGCTTACCCGTGGAACGTTCGATGATGAACGCCACGGATCCCGAGTAGACCGCTCAAACATAACATATACGGAAACCGGAAAGGGCGATGAGCCAGCAAAACGTAGGAAGCGCCGGACCCATACCTTGACGGTGACAGTACTGTAATTGTGCTGCGGCGAGAACGTGGCAGGAGCGCACTGGTGAGCGACCGGGCTTCTTTTCGCCACCCGCGGACACAGATAAAGCTAAAGCCACATTTCACGTGAGGGCGTGTGGCGAACCCATGGATACGCCCTTCTGCTATCTTTGTTCAAATGGTTCCATGCGGTGCGGAGCCCCCCTTCCCATCCCATCACAATTGATCAGGAACATGCGTGCATAGTTGATATCAAAATCCAAACATGGGACCACCGCTCCGCGCGTTACGTGGTTGCCACTTCCCCATCTTATCTCTCTTTCTCTCGGCGAGCTCAAAGCAATGGCTGGGCATCATCCGATTTGCCTGCCGACATGATGCGTAACCTTTCCTTGGGAAAATTCCGTCGAAGTCCCACCCCACCGGGTGTGCTGGCTGGAATGCGCCCGCCTCAGCGTGGCTTCATGAGACCGCAGTGCTCCCGAGGCGCAACCCCAGGAACCAGCCAACACCCAGCCACGCCTTCTGGCTTCTAGTGGGTGACATAAAGCGGAAGAACCCCAAATGCGCAAACACGGCTCCACAATAGACGGATGGTTAATGTTTCCTTAGGCGGTCGCCGCTCTACTATGGTGATGACCCTAGGTAGGATCCATTTCATGTATGTATGCACGCCGACGTCGGATTCAACGTGTCAAGTTTCGCACGGCGGGTCATGCTTCATAGGACAATGTGACATCCTCCTTGGCCGGCGTGCCTTTCAGGCATTATTCTATGAAATCGGGGTTTGGATTCCCATGAAAAAACCTTGTGTGACCTAAGTATTTCAGAACCAACACATATGAAGGAGTTGTCACCCTTTCACGGTGGGACTTGACGTGGGAACATTCACAGCTCCTCCTCGTCATCGTCGTCGTCATCAACTAAGATGAACCTCTTGCCAGGAACAGCCCCAGCGCGAACCTGAATAAATGCCAGTGAAGGGATTGAGATGTCCTCGTATGAAAAGTCAAACTCACTCTAGAAGAGGTATGGAAATTTTGGTTGTCTGGAGATACGCGAGACGTGTTCAGAGTTGGAAACCGGCGCGACAGCAAGGCTATACCTCTTGGGACAGTTGACAGCCTAGTTGCCAGCGCAGCTGTGCTCAGATGACTACGAGTCCCCGCATCCTGGACACTCTTCCCACCGCGCGGAGTTTGGACGGCGGAAACGGTGTCAATCCTTCGAGGCTGAGCCCAGGTCGGGGCTTCCTCGGGTTTCCGCGCAAATTCATTAGGGGTCGGACGCTGTACAACCACGACAGGTTGCGCCTGATGGCGCCAGATAAGTGGGCCCCCCTTCAATGCATCAATATCGATTCTTCTTCTTTTTCTTGCCTCCAAGGGTGGCTCTGCGTTCTCTGCGTTCTTCTTCGATGATGGCGTGCGACGGGGAGACATGGCAGATGTGATCGATGGGCTCGAACATCTGTCGTCGCATCGACACCGACACCTTTTTGGCACCTTCTCCAAGATGGCGTTGCGCGCGAGGTTGATGTGGAGCGGCACGGATTGGAGGATCGGGTGAAGCGGCGCCAGCAGTTCTAGGATTCGGCTCTGCTGGATTTGGGTGCGCGAAAACTGCTCTTGGAGAGATTGCGATAACTGAGTCTGAGTTTGAACAAGCTGTGCGGGCGGGCAGAACGATTCGGTGTCTCTTCCACTGAGAGCATCGGACTGGACTCTACCGCGGTCAACGCATCGAGCTTGTTGTTCATCTTATCCTCAAGGGTGTGCAGTCGCTCGGTTAACACAGCGAGACTTGCGTGCATCGTTGTAACTTCGCGCGCTTGCGCTGGCTCTCCGATCGTCTTTTGGATGGAAGACTGGCATCGATTGACTGATAAGTAACGTAGGTGATGAGCACACGATAGCAAGCATATATGCGCTAAAAAAAGGGAAAAAAAAAGAAACATGCTCAATTGGGCGATCGTGTCGAGTTCGCTCTCGCGAGCGCTCTCCACTTGCTCCCTGACGCGGACCATCTCTCTCCTGGAAGTTTCGATCCCAGAGAAGATCGCATTAGCGCGTTCCGAAAACTTTTCGAGACGCGCGTGCGTGTCGTGCAAGAGGATCCGGGTGGATGTTCCAGCTTTGTCATGGGGCGTGAGCTGGGAACCGGAACCCGAGGCGAGTTGAGTGGTGGCGTTAGCCTTGGATGGGCCGCGGTGATTGAGCAGATGAGCCCAGATGGTCGATGCGGTTGACGGGAGAGGAGAAGATGGGGTTGAAGTGCCAGCTGTCGTCGCCATGGTTATACGATAACCGACGAGTGGCGAGCGAGGTCCGAGGTGCAAGTGCGAGCCGTGAGCGCGTGAGCTCGCCTTGCTTTTCTCCAACCCCAAAACCCAAAAATCCACGCGACACAGGTCATGTGAACAGTATAAGTCATCACGTGAGTCAACCAAATTTCTTTTTTTTTACTCGCGTAAGCACTTTCGACGCGTCCCTCACCTCTTTGGCTGCTTCAACAAGTCAAAATTTTTGCTTACGACCAGAAACTTCTGAGGAGAGCTGATATAAATGTGTGCAGAAGCACCGAACCCAGAACAACCAACTACGACGGACACCCGCCTCGCCCACCAGCACCCGCACCAGCACCCGCAACCGCAACTGCGCCACCACTCCCAGAGCCCTCGTACGAAGGCGCACGCGAGTACGGCGGCGGCGGCGAAACCTCAGCAGCAAACGACGCGGGCTCGTCCCCCATCTCGACGTCAAAAAACCCATGCCTGCCACTGCTGCCGCCCGCGCCCGAGCCCGAGCCCGCGCCATCACCGGCGTCCTCCCCGTCACTCGCGCGACCCGAGCCGAAGAGCCGCCAGTGCAGAGAGAGGCACACCGCGGGGAGCTGCATGACGCAGCCGAGGAACGCGCAGAACACGATGGTCGAGCACAGGATGATGCCCGCGAGCGCCTCGCCCGAGATGCGCGGCGCTCGGCCGTGGCCGACGCTGCTGTTGCTGTTGCTGCCGGCACGGCGCGCTACTAGCAGCGCGGAGGGGGAAAGGGGGGTGTATCTGAGGATGGCCTCGCGGGCATTGGCGAGGAGCGCGAGGCATCCGTGTCCGTGTCCGCGTTCGTTCTTGGAGTGCGGAGAAGGGCCGGTGTCTGGGTGAGCAGCGATCGTCCTTTGCGGCACCCGCAATCAAGGTCAGCAAAGCAAAGCATCGGTTCAGGGTTCTGCAAGCACGAATTATGAGGCGCACAGCACGAGAGAGGCCAAGACGAGCGTCGAGCGCAGAAGCGACCTGGTCCTGAGAGGACCGGAGATGGTGTCGCGCAGTCCTTGTGGGGGCATAGGGCATTGGCAGGAATCGCCGGCGAGATGGAGGCCGAGGAGGTAAGTCCAATAGTCTTATCGTCAAGGCTTGGGAGGAGGACGGGTTGGTTGGCAGCGGAATATAGTCATGGCCACTGAATTTTCCGGTCTAGTCTGAAGGATGCCCATGGCCCGCAGTCGAGATTGGAACATCGTCTTTACCCAGCGTCTGAAATACGGGACGTCGAGCGTCGAGCGCCAGTCATTACATGATTAGTAGTTGACCGTGCCAGTAGTGTTGTTGTTCAGGTGTCTGTAGACGTCGTCTGGCTCTCACGCGAACGCGCAACAAATGCAAATGCGATAAGCGATAAAGCACAGCCCTTTTTCCGAATGTGATAAGACAATGATAAGAAAGGATAACAGTAGAGACTTGACAATAAACGAAGACGTGTTCCCTGATAATATACCGGACGACAGGCAGGGTTGGGAGAGACGAGGGTTACAGCGGAAATCACTCGGGGGCGTGAAATGAGGAATATGACACCAATGGTATAGATGATATCAAGCCATCGGGAATGAGCAGTCATCGGGGGGTCAGTAAGGAAAGTAGATAATTAAGTTCGTCAGGGAGTGAGAAGCGGCGAGGGGGTTGATTGGTGGTGATACAGAACGATGGCGCTGTCCATGCATACGCGTTTGATACTTTTGTGTCCATCTCGCCGCAACCCCCCCACATCCACAGCCCCTACGCATTACAGTCGTGGTACAAGCGGCCGCCATCCAACAACCTTGGCCAGATCTGGTCCAAACATCTTGAGCCCATACCAGCATCGCAGCCTGATTCTCTGCCAATATTACCACCTGGATAACCGTCTAACGCCTAATCGCAACATCAAACAGCAAAACATAAAGAGATGGAAAGGAAGGGGATGGAGAAAGGCGGTACAAATGAGGCAAGGAACGAGGGAATGGAGGGGTGGTACCCTTGCCATGGTGGTAGTGCTCCGCCGCCAAGGCGATCTCAACCCATCTTGCCATCCTTCTTCTTTTGCTTGCGCGGCGGTGTTACTGGTCGGCCTGCATTCATCGCCCCGTAGGGATACTTTGCTTTCTTCTCCGCTGGCTTTAAGATCTACGAACATAGAACAGTGTGGATGATGCACACTCCAAAAAAGTGTAACGCACTTGGAAGGAACATAACAATGTTTCATCCACGCTCATCATTGCACCGGCATTGTCGAACTCCCCACAGTAGTTTGGCGCAGAGAAAAGTGTTACAAGCTGACGCTTTGCGAAAAACTCATATCCATCCTCGACGACCTAGACAAAAAGTTAGTCAATGGCACTTGCACGGGCAGGAAATGCAACAAAAGCAACATTGTACAAGCTCTTAGATGGTCACGAGCACGCACAAACGATGCGTACGCATACCGCCCAGAGGCTGCGAGGGAATCATGGCATTTCAGTGGAGACAGACCTGATGTGCCCGACAAATTAGATCCATGTCATGTTTCTGTAAGAAACGCGACACGACATCTGGCCCGAAAGTAAACGATACACCTCGGTCATTCTCTGACCAGCCGGTGATGTCCTTGTCCGGATCTGACCATAATAGGTCGCACAGTAGTCCTAGAAGCCATTCTCACGTGGGCAGAGGCAAAGATGCGAGAGAATTGATAGGTACCTGTATCGGGAACGTCTGTCGGTCGCATGACTCGTCTAATTTGCTCCATGGACTGAAGATCGGGGCTAAGACCACCATGCATTGTGAAAATCTTCTCATCGATGATGGCGGCAATGGGTAGACAATTGAAGCAATCCGTAAATGTCTTCCAAAGTTTGATGTTGTAGCGTCGTTTGCCTGTATGTACTCAGTTCATGGTATGACGAGGATAGAGCGAAGTGGAGCGAACATTCGTCGTAAAAGCCGTAAATACGATTTATGCTGGCGCATTCATGGTTACCGCGAAGAATAAAGAAGTTTTCGGGATACTTGATTTTGTACGCCAGGAGGAGGCAAATCGTTTCTAGAGACTGCTTGCCACGGTCGACATAGTCACCGAGGAAGAGGTAGTTCGCTTCCGGAGGAAAGCCCCCGTACTCGAAGAGTCGGAGTAGATCGTAGTATTGTCCATGTATATCCCCTGGATTGTGCGGTAAGAAATTTTGGGCCAAGGCACCAGAATACTGGACATGCCACAAATCTTTATGGGGGCTTCTAACTCCAACAGTATAGGCTGATTAATGAAAATCTCGCGGGCCTTGGTGCAAAGATATTTGATCTCGTACTCTTGGAGCTGAACAGGCTTGCCGGGTCGATTTCCCCGCACTAGAGGACAAAGGCACCGTTAGCATCAGTCCGATGATGAGGACGACTTTGTTTCGGGGGATGTCGGATGAAGAACAAGTTTCGGAGAACCGTCAACTCAGGGTCGTAAGACCAAGGATGGAAACCACAAAGCAAGTAGCACAGCTCCTGTTGTGGGGTTTGGCAACCCGATACAGGCGGCTGTGCAGTCCAGCAAGGACGACATGAGCTTGTGGTACGCAAAGGGTAGAATACCACCAGCGAAAGGCCAAATCAACAGCTCGGGAATACATGGATTGTGTTCCTACTAACTAGGAGAAGAAACGCACCTTCGAGCAGCCGGTCAATGACCGAGTCAAGATCGATCTCAGTGGCGTTATCTCCCATGGCAGAGGCAAGACGGCTGGTGGGTGTGTGAGATGGTGAGAGAGGCTATTGGCAGAAGTCCGGGGATATCTTGGACCTGGATGATTGGCAATGAGGAGGTAAGGAGAGTTGGGTGGTGCTTGGAGAGCGGAAGAGGAGGTCAGGCCAATGAGTTTTTTTTTGAGATATTTTTTCGTTGAGGGGGATTTAGGTGGGAGTGGCGTGGAAGGAAGGGGAAGCGCTGGGGTGGAGAGAAGGGAAGCAAAACGATGCTGGGGCGTACGGACGAAGGGATAAGAGGAAAGGAAAGAGTTGATTCGTAATTGACAGGCAACGTTGTCGGTCGTCGGCGGATTCGTCGGGTCTCTCTTTCTCTCATCGCCTGGCATCACCGTGCGAACCGGTTACATAACGACCAATCAACTATTCTATTATCCACCCAGCCTCGCCTCGCCCTCGACGAACACCCGCTCAAGGAGAGCATTGAACCGTCCCACGCGCTGAATGTTCACAATGTGCCCCGTGTCTTTCCACACCACGTACTCCGCCTCTGGCATGTGCTGCTTCAAGTAAGCAGAGTTTGACGGTCTCACCATGTGATCTTGATCACCCGTCACGATCAAAACTTTGGGGATCGTTTGCGATATTTGACTGAGACGTCTGGGTTGCACATGATGTGTAAATCCAGCCCACATCTGCGAGATGGCCCCTAGTGGTTTCTGGATGCGTGTCACGGCCACACGTCTTTCAACTCCCTGGCATCATGCCATTTAACGTGATCAATCTCATTAATATAGGCACGCACCTCGATCTGGATTTCACGGTTTGTCCTGCCCTTGGCATCATTTTCGGCTTTCGCGTCCAGCCATGAAGCATTGAAACAAATCTCCACAACGTAGGGGCTCTTTGCCTTCGGATCCTTGATGAAATGCGCCCTGCAACCCGAGTCAAGCTCGATCATCTATATGTTGCCAACGTGGTTACCTTAACAAGTTTTTGAAACCAAACCACTACTCGTATTCTAACTCAGCATCGTTAGATTTCACCCTTGGCTCGACTCACCGTAGGAATGTTAAACGGTGGGAATCCTCCAGCCGTTGTTACCCCCAGAACCAGCGAGATAAATCGTTCGGGAATACGATACGCCAGCTCTGCGTGTGTGATATAATGATGTGAGAACTAAGAGCAAATGAGTTCTCCACTCACCTTGTGCAATCATCCCGCCGAGTGATATCCCAACAGCATGCAAAGAACGCCTCTCAGTCCACCCGACGAAATCGAGAAGAGCGATGACGTCTTCTGCCATCCCACTGGTCCTGTATTTTAGGATTGGACGGAGTGCGGAGAGAGATGCCACATTAGACCCCAGCCAAAGGACGTCGTAAAGCACAAACGAATATGGTCCCCTCGGTGTGTCACTGTTCCCGACACCTCTGTTGTCGAACACAAGAATTGAGTACTGAGGTAGTCGACCAAAGTGCTCTACTTGTGCAACCCACGAGTTACAACTGACACTGAGTCTGGAATCCAGGATTGTACCAGTTCTCAGCCGCCAGCTCGAAGATCTATAGCGTGTAACTCACCCCGTGATGAACACCACCTTTGTGGGTCCCGCCCCGTGTTGTTCAAAGTACAGAGAGTGGCTCAGGTTCTTACCTCCGACCTGTGTTACGGGGCAGAGACCCTTGCGAATACAGGTCGCGGGGTCATGGATACTCAGCCATTGTTGCTGAGGTTGTGACTCGGACATTGCTTGTCGTAATGCTGCAATGCAATGAGAGGATACAAGTCAAAATCGACCGCAGCACGGGCACGGGCACCCGAGCACAAGCTATTTAATCGCGAGTCGACCACGAGACGAGCGTCAATTTGCAACGTCAATCGCGTTCACAACGCGCTTCCGATTCCGAGTCCCGCTTCGGGAATAACAGTCCGATGTCCGAATGCGTTTCACCTCACCATCCCCTCCATGGAGAGTGAGCTAGAGCCGCTATAGCTGCGGTCCACATACCCGCGGACTCGTTTTCTCGTCGACTACACCAAGTCCATCCCCCGCTGGTGTGCTGGATTTCCCCCTCCCGTCAAGGCAGATACTGGCAATTGCGCAGGCAATCGCCGCATCCTGTCCTGCTTTCTGTCTGTTACGACATCCACTGATCGTCGTTCACAGAATGAGCCTATACAATACACAAGGCTCATTTCAACCCCATTGCTACGCCTCCTCCTTCCCTCCCACCTCTACGAACACCTTTTGGCCTCGTGGTCTACCATCACCATATATCTTCTCCCATCATTGGCGCTCGTTCGGATCTTGCACAATGACGAGGGACACATGAGGCTACAATAGATCGAGCCACTTAGCGCTCCGTTCTCGTACATCAATTCTATGAAACGTGCGGGTTCAAAGAGGACGCGCTCTTAGCGAGGCCGAATTATCACAAAGGTTGCCCTGGAATCTTGGCTATGCGCGGAGGGCCGGGCTTCTGCCTTCTCGCGACTCTATCACAGCCGGTAAATTCGACATCAAAAGTTGTTCATGGTTCACCCGCGTGTACTCAAGTAAACTTGGCCCCTATCAGTGTCCGCCACCTGCCACCAGATCATGTCGTGCATGTGGTCTCTCCCCTCTCCGCCGCTAACAAACGTAAGGTCGACCCCACCTCGATCACTCGGTGCATATGCTAGGCACGAGAGAAGTACACGCCCGACAATTACGGACTCGTGCGCGAACTCCCCGCCTCACGTAACGGTACCACGGAACCCAACAAACCGAGAACTCCCCTGAGGCATGCGTTGATCCACGCCAAACGCCTCCTCAAACAGCAGCACATCAAAAAGGGCGCTCCGAGCGCGGCCGTAGCAGGGGGGTCCGCCGCCTGCTCCATAGTCTCAATTTTTTGAACGACTAAAAAAAAACGCGGAAATTTACGGATCGTGGCGTTGGCAACTCACAAAACATCAATGGATCAAGATCAAGATCGGATCGCATTTGGCGGTGGCAAAAAGAAGGTGCGCTGGATGGATGGATGTCCAGTCCCTGAAGTTTCACCACCAGCACGGGAGAGTGAACACTCGACTCGGACGTGCGAAGGACCTCCGTTACGGCCCGTCTCCCAGATCTTACTGATCGCGGGGGCTGGACGAGCCAACCCGTGCCTGCGTGCAGCTTTGGCACGCACGCCGTCGACGCTCCCGACTTGTGCTCCAACATGCGAAAGGAAGGAGGCATTGCCATCGCCCCCGCCCCCTCGCCCTTGCCTCTGTAACACCGCAACCAGCAACCAGTATCGAAAGGGCGCCCTGGCGATCTTCTCAGTCAGTTCTCCCACCATCTTTACGTCGACTCCGCCGAGGTCGTCTTTCCAACGCGAAACGCCCGACAGTTGTACGCACATGCCGCAGAGCGTGAGTACGCGTGAATGAGTGGGTCAGGAAACATGATTGATGGGTTTTGTTAGAGATATTGTTTCAGAAGGGGAGGGGGGATTTAGGGGTAGGTTTCGCGTGTGACGAGAAATGCGTGGTGCGGGGTTGCTTCTGGGAAACGCCCGGTCATGGCTACTTCATTCGATCACTTTTGTATCACACAAAAACTTTAATTTGTGTAGATATGATCATATGAGCATTCCTCATGGACCTGTACTGATCTTGCTCAACTATTCACTCCAACCTTAAGCGGGAATCGCAAGAAAGCAGGGTGGTGTGAAGAGAAGGGAAGTTGGAAATAACTAAAATAACGTGGTTATGAACTCTTGCCCAGATCCAACCTCGCCTGGCCTTCAAGGAAAACCCGTTCCAGGAGTGAATTATATCGTCCCACGTACTGACTGTTCACGACATGTCCTGAATCTTTCCACACGATATACTCTGCCTCTGGCATGTGCTTCTTCAAATACGCCGAATTTGACGACGAAACCAAAAGATCTTGTTCACCCGTCAAGATCACCACTTTGGGAATCGTTTTAGATATTTCCGCGAGACGGCTGGGTTGCACGCGATGCGTCAATGCAGCCCACATCTGCGAGATGGCCCCTATTGGGTTCTGGACATGCGTCAAGGCAGCCCGTCTTTGATATTGCTTTTGGGGGCATTAGTAAGTAAGTATGGGTTAGGCTCGTGTATCCACGCACGTACCTCGATCTGGACTTCACGGTTTGTCCTACCCTCCGCATCATTTTCGGCCGTCGCACCTAGCCACGGGGCGCTGAAAGATACCTCGACAAGGCAAGGTATTCTATTCTTTGGGTCTTTGATGAATTGCGCCCTGCAACCCGATTTCAGCTCGGTTACTTCCACATCACCCTGTCGCGGTGCCTTGCCTGATAATATTTCTAAGTCCAGGCCACTACCCCGCACTCTAGCTCGGCATTTCCGCAAAGGTGAAGTGGGCCAGACTCACTGGGGGGATGTTGGACCAAGGGAGACCTCCGGCTGTTGTCCCGCCCAGAGTCAACGAGATAAATCGCTCGGGAATACGATACGTCAGTTCTGTATAGTGTACAACGACGTGAAAACGATAACGATCAGAGCCATTAGAAAGTTTTGTAGTTCCCTCCCAACGCACCTTGCGCAATCATCCCACCGAGTGATAATGCGACGAGATGGAGAGAACGCTTCTCGGTCCAACCGACGAAATCAAGAAGCGCGATGACGTCCTCTGCCATCCCGCTAGTCCTGGAATTTAGGAGACCCTATATCAGCGCGCGTCGAGTGCCATCACTGTGCCATCGTTATCGAAAAAAAAGACACAGACGAGTATGGCCCCCTCGGCGTGTCACTGTTCCCAACGCCTCTGTTGTCGAACACGAGAACTGAGTACTGAGGTAGTCGACCGAAGTGCTCCACTTGTTCGGACCAGGAGTTACTGCTGACGCCGAGTCTGCGGCGGTCAGTCATACGTATCTCAGTCAGTCGCCTGTGGTTGAAGAAGCAGTAGCACTAGACTCACCCTATGATGAATACCACTTTAATGGGCCCCGTTCCATGTCGTTCGAAGTACAGAGCATGGCTCTGGATAGGTGAATCCACGGTCGTGACGGGACAGAGACCTTTGCGAGTGCAGGTGGCGGGGTCGTGGATACTTAGCCATTGTTGCTGAGCTGTGGTCTCGCTCATTGCGATCTCACAAGCAGCACGACCAAGTTCGAAGTCAAGGTTCTAGAGCATATCCCCAAGCCGAGTTACCCTCCCCCCGAGCGAGCCGAACTAGCCATCGTGGGTGCTGTCGGGTGCATCAACAGGGGACATTGACGCCCAAACGACCGAGTACCGAGCATCCGCTCCGCTCCGCACCTCCAGCTGAGACCCAATGTTCTCTGGGTCTGTCCAACCGGCCATCGTTTCTTTGTTTTCTTCCACCGGTAGTGAACCACTATATCTGTGGTCCGTAAAGACCGATTCGTCTCTCCCAGCGGACTCATTTACCTGCTTCCTCGATGACACAAAGTCCACACCTCCACCTCCACCTCCGGCCGTGTTGATCAGCCCTCATCCCGTCGGGGCAGATGCCAGCGGCGATGGCGCAGACAACAGTACTCCCCAAAGGATGGGATACTCGCTCACTCAGACTGTGCTGCATATGCAATCCCCTTCTCTGACAAAGACCTACCTGCGATGCCTCCCGTTGGCTGGGCTCGCGCCCGCATGGGCCGGGAGGGCGACCTGGGATTGAAGCACCCTTGGGTGCACGTGCAAGCACGGAACATGGGTAGACCGTGGTCCTTCGAGCTAGGCCTGGTTGATCAGGTCGGGAAGGAGGGTGTTGTACGATGTTCGACCTTCCAGGTAGATATCGTCTTTCCACCCGTCCCCCAATGGTTCAAATATACGAATCTAACATATCCGACACTACTACTCCAAATGAGAGGCATAACTTTCTATACCCCCTAGCTTTGGTGTGTTGAGGTTCCCCACTGACCGCCCTTCCTTTCAGAATGAGCCTGTACTCAAGCCCACTTCACCCCCATTACTTCACCTCCCGTTTTCCTTCCCTTCCGCTTCCACGACACCCTTGACCTCATGGGCTACCGTCACGATATACCTGCCTGCTCTAATCTCCCATTTCTCGTCACGTGCGCTAGTCCAGAACCTGCAAGATGACGAGGAAGACATGAGGCTGCAGGAGATCGAGCTGCCTAGCGCTCGTTTCTCGCACGTATCCTACATCAAGGTCTATGCGACCTGCAGGCTAAAGAGAATATGGTTTAGCGAGGCGGATTCATCGCAGAGGTTGCCCTGGGAATTTGAACTGTACACGGAGGTCTGAATCCGTCCGTGCTAAAGACTCTTTACTGGCAAAATTGATTTCAGCTGTCTAAAGGTCCGATTGTACTCATGTAAACCCCTATCAGTGTCCAGCTACCGCCCACTGGATCGTGTAATGAACATATTCCATTTCACCCTTCCCGTCCGGCCAGACCTCGCATGTGATCTCTTCTCTCTGCGTTATACACAAGGTAGGTCCCGCCTCGATCTCTCGGTGCACATCCTCCGCACGAGGGAAGACACGCTCGACAGTTGCGGACTCGCGCGCAAACCCCTCACGTAGGGGAATCACAAGATGAAAGCGACCAGTCTGGCGGAGGACGCGCTTGAGGCATGCGCTGATCCATGCGGCGTGCTCCAACTCATACACGATGTCCGCACCAAACACCTCGTCAAACGGCGCGTCAAACGGTGCCTCGAGCGTGCGCGCGGCGTCCGCAGCTTGCTCCCAGTCGAGAAAATGTGCGAAAATCGACAGGTCGCGCGTCGGCGGCGGCGTAGAACCAGAATTAGGACCATCATCGTCACGTCCGAGTCTGGGGACCCGGGGAAAGTTACGCTGTATGTTGAGCCTGAGATTCTCCAGCGCGCGGGAGTAAAAGTCGGACGCGACGATTTCCGCACGGCAGCTCGAACTCGGAGAGCCCGCCGCCGCCTCCTCCAAGACCTTGCCGATCGTGAGGCTGACGAGCCCCGTACCCGCACCAAGCTCCAGCACACGAATCGCCGACGCACCGACGCAGGGCCGACGACCGTCTGAAAGGAGGGAAGAAGCGCCTCTTTTTTGGCCCTCGCCGTCGCCGCACCACAAGCCGAATCGAGCAGGCGCCTCGGCGATCATCTCGGCCAGCACGCACGCACTCCCCCACGTCTGCGCGCCGACGCTGCCGAAATCGTCGTTCCGCAGCGCGACGTCCGTCAGCTGCACGCGCACGCCGCAGAGCACGTACGTGCGCGTGCGCGTGCCGGCCGACGCGGCGCCCGCGCAGACGGCCAGTAGCGCGGCGGCGGACTGGATGAGCGGTTCCAGTCGATCCGGCTGCGCCGGCGCGTCGTCCGCGTCTGTTGTTGTATCGACGTCGCTGCGCAGGGTCGTTTGCGCGACGAGCGCGGTCAGCCAGCGCACGGCGTGCGCGTGCTCGAACGCGTCGGTTCGGATATCCTGCACGGCCTTGTCGTCGTTCGGTCCGGCGGCGTCGTGAATCGGTTCGGTGGACGTCCTCGGAGCCGATCCGTGGTCGATTCGCCGGGAACTGCGGATTTCGGGGTTGTAAACGGTTTGGAGGTATCGGAGGGCCTCGTGTAGAAGCTCTATTGGCGCAGTGTTCAGCGTCTTGATGGGCGGGAGCCGCGCGGTTGGGGGCAGCACCACCACCGTCATACCCGTTGGTCCTGATACAGATGGGGTCTGATGCATTCTGATGGATGAAATGAAAATCGAATCAATCTCCTGTTAGTTCTGAGAAGAAAACTTGAGGCCTGGCATCACGACCGCCGAGATCAACCTGAGGCCTCAATTTAGGCCTCAATGCGGCAATTAAATAATCGTGCCCTTTTGCTCTCCATCTATCATCGTAAAATGACGGCCAACCTGGACCTCAGACACATCGCAGCGCCGATGGTGAACCAATCGGACACGCCGTTCCGCGCTCTCGTGCACAAGCACGGCGCCACGCTGACATACACCGAAATGCTTCGACCGGCTCGTCTCCTCTCCGACGCCGACTATCTCGCCTTCCACCGCCGCGCGCTCGAATCAGGCCGCTCCTCCACGGGCCCCGTAGTGGTCCAAGTCTGCGGAAACGATCAAGACGTGATCGTTCGCGGCGCGAAGACGGTCGTGGACCTCTGTGACGGCATCGGTACGTATGGGCGGGAGGCCTCCCTCCTGCACGAACGGATCATTCGTCAAATTGGCTAAAACAAAACGTTGTTCTTCCTTTCGGGTCTCTCTCCCAACTCTGATGATGATGCGCGAATTTTTTTTTTTTTCTGCCGTGCGAAGGGACGCAGATCTAAACCTCGGATGTCCGCAAGATATCGCTCGAGAAGAACATTTCGGCGCGTACTTGCTCGGAAAGAAGGACTGGCCCCTCGTTCAAGGCATCGGTGAGCTTCCCCGGGTGATGGGACGACCATGATTCTCGGCGTTGATCATCACCGTGCTACATTAGTCTCGTCTCTCTCGCACTCGTTATGTGTCCCTGTCTCCGCCAAGTTGCGTCTCTGCAGCCCAGTTTCGTCGACTCTCACACTGGCAAGTAACCTCCAGGCGTCGGGTGCAGCTTTCCTCGCGCTGCACGCTCGCCATCCCTCTGCCCGTCGGCGACGACAAGGCGCAGCCGACTCTCCATAGTGAAGGCTCTCGTAGAGGGCGTGGACATTCCAGTCATCAGCAACGGGAATGTGCGCACCTGGGACGATGTGTGCATAACAAGGATTATACTGGCGCACGCGGTGTCATGGTAGGGGAGACTCTTCTAGGCAATCCCTAGTGAGCGCTTGTTCGGTCGAAGTATATGTGACATTGATGTCTAGAACAGCCTGTTCGAAGGCACACTCCCTGACCCTGTGGCTACTTCTCTGGAATATCTGGAACTATGCAGAATGTACCCCGACACGGCTACGCTAAAGACGATTCAAACTCACATCAGGCATTTCATAGAACACCAGTGGTGAGTGCAAACAGCATTAGTTTACCGCTTTCAGTAATGCTTTGCAGCCTGCGCCGACCGTGGTTCACTCAGTTTCGCATACAACTGGGACAGTGTGTATCGCTGGACGAAATCGAGGTGCTTTTGCAAGTCAAAGTAAGACGATGGCGTGGGTTGACAGATGTCTCCAGACCCGGAGGTGAGGAGGAAATCGACGACGACGTTGGTATACAACAGCAAACCCTCGACCTAACGGGGTTTCTGGATGAGGACGGATTGTCTGATGGTCATAGCACACTCCTATTGGACAGTAGATCACCCGAGAGCTCTGGCTAAATCAAGCTGGGTTCCGTATATATATTGGAAGACGGCGGGAAAACAAGGTACCAGCAGTATTCCATCAATCAATTAAGTACTTGCGCTTGAAGAATGAGCGCAAATGCATTATCTGCCATGCGCCGAGCGCGAACAGTGCAACGATCGTGAACCAGGCGAAATTTTGCACACGAACGTTCGTTGATACTGGCGAAAGTTCCACGTCAGTCAACGGTTAGGAGGATACGTGGCAGAACGGACCGTTCGTGTCTTGAAACCGTTCCTCTCTTCTTTTGAGGTAGTCCATCTCGTCTACGATTTCCTTGACGATGCCCTCGAGCTTGCGCATCTCAGTCTCGAGACCCGATAGTGATTCTTGGTTGGCAATTGCACTGACAAGGGTCCACACACCTCAGCAAACGCACTCCTATTACACACACGAAAGAGGGAAGGTAGCGTACTTGTAATCCACGGCGTCCGCGCCTATGTCGACGTCCAAATCAACAACACGCGACCTCTCCGAGGTGTCGTGTGCGGGAACCTCTACCCACACCAAACAGACAGACACGTCAGTCAGTTGTCCCCCCGCTCTCCATGCGTGATACCAGAAGGAACTCACCATGGTCCAAGTGATTCTTGAAGCAAACTCCAACCTCGCCCTCCGCGTGGGACGTGACGGCCAGCCTCGTTTCGCCGTTGATGTTCTTCTTGTGCAGGTACACGTTCTTTTGAGGGCTCGAGTCGACAATCTCGATATCGATGCGTTGGCCGGGGCCGGGTGAGACGTTCGCGGTGACGATCACGAGCGCGTTCATGTGTACCGCGTTCCAAATGCATTTTGCGGGTGGGTAACGGTGCGCTGGTAGGGAGAATTTGACGGCGCTCGCGAGGTGGGTGAGGAAGAGGATTGCAACTAATGTAGAAGCACACTTGTCGGTCGCCGTGAGAGCATGATGGAGTTACTCTGATTACGAGGAGAGGGTATACGCGTAGGATAGAAATGAGACAGCTCTGGATGACCTGCGGGTGACTTGAGTGGCACAACTGACCGTGAGAGTCTCTTGGCTAATTGGCGACCTGCTGGGAATGGATATATGCAGACCAACAACATCTATACGTGGGATCTCTATTTACTAGTATCACTATGACTCGCCATTAACAGGGATGGGACCGATAACGCCTGTTCGGTAGCCAACCTGGGGTCCCGCCCCTCCCTTTCTATCTACCTTTATTGGACTCCGGCCATTCTTTTGAGCACGGCAAACTCGCCCTTGCCAGCAGCTTTGCAGAGAGAATAGAACATCGAGTTGGGGTTGGAAAGAAGGGCAGCCGGGCTGTCGAATTCCATTATGCGCCCTCATCAAGAAGTATCACCTAGCCAAGAGTGATCAGTGGTCAACGTGAGCCAATTCTTGTCAAGGAATGCGCCGAGACAGACCCTGTTGTAATCAATCACAGTGCGGAGACGATGTGCAATGGTCAGAATCGTGCTTTCGGCGAATCCCCTAACAGACGGGTGTGAGAAGCATTCCGCACAAGTGACCAGAGATTGTGAATAATTACTGTCGGATAGTTTGACTTATAAGTTCGTCGGTGGCGTAGTCAACGCTGGTGCATGGCGTCAATACTGTCCCGACGATTGACTGTATGGCTTACCTTGCAGTTGCCTAATACAAGCGTGTAAACGGTTTAGTTAGCGGCAGGACGGAAAGTGAGCGCGCAAACCTCATCCATGATGAGCACTTTCGATCGTTTTAAAATGGCTCTTGCCATACAGAGCAGCTGCTTCTCGCTGGAGAGGGTTGTAAATATGCCGCGAGGCGCGTAAAAGACGGTTCATCTACCCGGTAGAGAAATTCTCCCCGCCCTCAGATACAGGGGAGTCGAGGTTACGGAACACATTGGTGTTGATTTCGTCCTCTGGTGGTTCCTCTTCTCCAGATGGGATGAGGTGGACGCGACGCAAAGCCTCATACTAATAATGACAAGTGGGCTTTAACGGGGTGTAGATATCGTCGGTTGACGCTTACAATCTCGGCATCTTGATACTCCTCGAAAACGTCCAGAGTGGAGCGCAAAGTACCACTCAGTATAGTTGGATCCTCTGAAAGTGCGTGAGTCTCTGCTTGGACATTTCATATAGAACACATCACATACGAGGAATGATCGTCAGTCTGCTTCGGAGGTCAGTCAAACCCATCTCAGATATATCAAGGCCATCGATAACGATCCGTCCCGTGGTAGCTTCAACGAAGCGGAAGAACGACAGTGCAAGAGTACTCTTGCCTGAACCGGTACGACCGAGAATGCCAACCTATGGAATAGTTAACTCGAGACGCCCTGTTTGTCTGTCACACTGACCTTCTCGCCGGGTTTGATAGAGAAATTCAAGTTATGCAAGACATCAGGGAGGTCAGGCTATTAGCAGGGAATGAGACAATAGCAGTGCGAGAGCATCATGGGCACCTACTGCATATCTAATTACGAGATTTTCGCACACTATCTCTCCCTTGGTTGGCCATGATACCGGCGGGCGCGGCTCCACAAACTCGGGGGGTTCTGTTTGAAGCTCAGAATACTCTTTGATTCGTTCAAGTGCGACCTTCACATGAAGTAAACGTCATTTGCGTCAAGTCGGCGGAATGCGAGGAATTTCCACACCATTGATTGTTCTAGACTAACAAATCGCCGAACCTATTACGCATTGGTCAGCATCTAACAGGTAAATCATGAACAGAAAATCACCATGAACAAGATCTATGGATAAGATCAGTATGTCAGATAGTATCACACAGACGCAACACTCACATCGTTGGTGACAGTCGATGCGAAGGCAAGAATAAAACCAGCCAGAGCGGCATCAATTGTTGGCGTAAGGATGATTCCGAAGGCCGCCAGACCAACGATAATAGCAGAGAAGAGGTTAAACCGGATAGAGAGCCATCTGTTAACTGCATAAAGTGTCAATGGGAACGCAAGGATTGTGTACATATTCCATGCACACCTCCCCACATCCAGTAGTATGGGCTCGTATTCTAAGTTCACGATCAGAAACCCATCTTGGATGATCGTCCCAGCCTCACCGTGTCAACACTTTTCAGCATATCACGCAGGAACTTTGAGGATGCCCCAAATGCGCGCAGAATTGCGACCCCGGTAATCGTTTCGCCATAGATCGAGTACAAGGGAGATCGCGTGACAGAATCTGAGGGTATTAGACAAGGGCCGATAAACAGGATCAGGTGACCTACCCAACCGTCGCAAGTCCCGAGAGGTTTGGCCATAGATCTGCTTGAATGATCAGTCCCGTATTGGGAAATGCGTGTGCTGTTCCAACCCACTCTCGAAGCTGTTGGAGGAGATTTCAGAAAGTCTAGGATGATGCAACTTAGATTACTCACTGTTCCAGTACAGCGAGCCGACGACGACGACAACAAGAGGAATTGCGGACCCCGACAATGCTGATAGTGATGAATGTCGTAGCGACGGAGAAACTACCGACTATGGTACGACCAAAGTTATCTGAAAGGCTGCTATCGATACCTGGTTCGATGTGAGATATATGCAGTGTGGATCACAGAAGAACCTGAACTATGACCTTCAAAGTCCTTCCCGAAGCGGTTTAAAAGTCTTCCACGGGAGACGGTATCGTGGAACCGGATTTTTGCAAACAAAACGGTTTCCAGCAGTTCTGTAACGAGATGGTCACCATGCAGAACGCGTGAAGTATAAAGCAAAAACACACTTTTATAGAGTACGGTTGATGCGTGGATTGAACCAGTGTCTAGTATGCGGTAAGTATGATGCATGTGGGAATACTGCGACAATACGAACAGAGGATATACCAGCGAATAGTCGTGAGGACAAGACCTTTCATCAATGCGATAAGAAATAATCACGCAGAGGCCGAAACATAAGGACAAACCAATGCCAGTGATCTGCGCGCAGAGAACGCGATAAGTTCAGGGATGTGACTTAGAAGCCTCACAGATGCTCACCGCGGCGTAAATCCCTATGTAGTACATCGGACTCCGTGGCTTACGATCACTGAAGGCCGCACCTGACCAGTAACTTCACAAGTTTCTTAAGTCTGGCACTGCTATGTCCGACGATGGGCATACCTCAACCAGCCGTTTTCTGCGACCGGGCTCACAGCTGCCAGTAGAAACAAGACCAGAAAGACGAGCCAGTAGGAAATCCCGCCGCATGCCTTGACGTAAGCATCCCATACCGATCGACCAACCCTACCAACTGCTCTTGTCTCTTCTTCGACCAACTTGCGTGGCCCCTTCTTTGCATGTGTTGAGTTCACTTTGATGGAGCTCACACCACCGATGGGACCGCCTTCTGATGGAAATTCGGTGCTTGAGGAGCTGGACCCTCTGCCCTCATCTTTTTCGACCACGAGGAATTCTTCTTTCGTCTCGCGAACCACATCCTCGGTTTCGTCTTTTCCTGTGGACTCAACAGCTCCGGAATGTGCAAGATTGTTGATCACGCCAGAGGATTGAAAGCCATGACGATCGCCCTTATATAGGATGCGGCCGTTCTCTAAAGCCACGATATAGCTAGCACCAGGGGCACATAGTTGCACGTGGTGAGAGACCAGAATGACAGTCCGCCCGCGCATAAGATCTCCCTTTAGACATTCGAAGTACAGTGCGTGTGCCGTGTGTGCGTCAACTTATGGCCCAATAATCAGCGGGCGCTCAAGATCTTACGATAGATGTCATCGTACTCACCTGCCGAGAGGACGTCGTCTAGGAGGAGAATAGAAGCACGGGAATAAACTGCTCGTGCGAGAGAGACTATGCAGAGGTGTGTTCAGAGATTGGCGTTTTTCTATATAAGGGGAACTTACCACGAGCTTTTTGTCCGCCAGACAGATTGACCTATTGGACACCTTAGCATGCTATTTTAACAATGACCAGTAAGTACACACCCCACGTTCCCCAATCTCTGACTCATCGCTATCCTCGAGAATTTTGAGGTCATTAACAAGAGCGCAAACCTCGAGGGTTCTCCGGTAGCGCTTCTCAACGTAAGGAAGATTGAACAAGATGTTCTCTATGCAACACAAGCCGTCGGTATTAATGAAAGGCCAGTGCTAGGATCTTACCTTTGATTGAAGCATTACGCAACCAAGCACTCTGAGAAAAGAACAGATATAAATGCCATTGCCGGAAAAGAAATCTAAACTCACCTGGGGAACATAGGCACAAACACCATCGACAACCCATTCGCCTGGCGGAGGAATGACACCTGCGAAGGAGGCTATCGCATCTGGAGGTGTCTTTGGACATAACACCTGACCAGTAAGGAGATCCGCTTCCCCTAGAAGCGCTGTCCGCCACTCAGAGCAGGAGCTATGTGATGCTAAAACTAGCACGTACCGAGAAGCAGAAGGGTCTTGCCACTGCCCAATTTACCGCAGACGAGGCTCAACTCGCCCTTGGGAAAGACGATATTCAGATCAGTCAACATGAATTTGGTTTTCGGCGTGGTTGATACACTGGACATAGTACTCGCGCTGGAACTGCCAGAGCGCGCGCGGTCCTGTGGCCATGTCACAGTGGCACCGTGGAATGCAATTGGAGGAGAGTTCTCGTCAAGCGGTGGGACAGGAGCAACCTCGGCTGAATGAAGATATCTTTCGATGCGGCGGAGGGAAACGAAAGACTGCAAGGGAAATAGGGTAGAGTCGAGGCCATGACTTCACCAGGACATACCTGAAGCATGTTGATCAATGTTTCGGGAAGCGCGTTCAGCGCAAATTTCATCTCGGAGAAAACTATCAAAGATTAGCTCTAAGCCCCCTTGGTGCTGTGTCCAAGACCTACCAGCAACCTGCAACAAAAACATGCATCTCGTCAATAAGCCACCCGGCTCACAGGAGAGAAACCGTACCGAAGTAAATGCCACGGAAGGTGTCAGGGTTTGATTCCTAATTACTGTGAAATGGAAAAAGGACACCAAGGTTACAGCCATAGGTGAGGCGTTCCTGATTTCCTATGTTAAGTTGAGCTCGAAACAAAAGGAATTTTACTCACCATATTCCGTTCCAGAGAACCTTTTCGGAACCGCATATTCACCTTACTACTCTCCTTTATATTCTGGAAATAGAAGAGCGTACCTCAATGATATAGTTCAGCCTCTGAAACTTCATCTCTTTCTCCCTGATTTTTAACACACGCTTCTCAAAATTGCGCTCCCATCCCATGAACTAACGAGATAGTAACCGTTGAGTCACAAGATATGGAAAATTAAACAAAGGACAATACCTTCAACATCCGAATGGCTCCCAAAATCTCGTTCATCAGAGCGATGCGTTCATCTCTCGCCTTCATAAGATTTTCCTGTGCGCCAACGACAACCTTGCCGGCGAAATGATTCAAGGGGAGAAACAAGCAAGTCACTGCGAGTCCAACAAAAGCAGATGACCCCAGTAATCTGTACAGGAAAATCGAGCCAATAAGGACCTCAATTGGAGAGTCTTTGGTAATAGCCTGAGAAAGCGATACTAGAAGAGTAAGTGCACACGACGCACCGACAAGCGTAAACGCGTGCCAACTGAATTCGCTGACTCTGTCCACATCCGTCGTCATGAGTGTCATGATCTGCGCCTTACTGGAGAAATCCCCTTTGTCGTCCTCGGTGTTGTCCGATACTGCGCCCTCGTCATTCTTGTCCTTGACTTTATCCTCTGACAGTCCAGAGGATGAGGCGACGTCTTTTCTCACAAGCGTCTTTGCAAAAAGAATGGTGTTCAACTGTACACGGATGCTGGCCTGCAACGTCGTCGTTGAAAGAGACCACATCTGGCCATTAACTAACATAAGCCACTATCAGTCCCAAGGTGCGGAAAAGGGAGATAGAGTTCCCACTCAGATGGATAGACGCAGTTGCCATGAAAATGCCGAAAGAGTAAAACCATCCCCAACTACGGTCGCGCCTTTCAGGATCCGTCTCGAGGTACCTTACCAGCTTCTGCAAGAAGAATGGAGGGGCATAGTAGAGCACTGCTACAGTTGCAGCAAGTACCATCTGCGTCATATAGCCTACTCTGTTCACATATCCAAGTTTGTATGCGAGTTCCCAGCCGCTCCCAGGGCGAATATTCCAGAATATGAATCGTTTCAAACGTATCGTAGACAGAACAGAACGCATGGAGCGGAAAAGATAGGTGGCACGCATATGCCCAGGGACGATCGGCAAGTCACCGATATCCAGGGACTCAGCTGTGTTACCAAGAAGGACGACTTTGGTTGTGTAAGAGAAGAGAAGAGAATCCCAAACTGAGGCGTCTGTACACGGGTGAGATTTTAAAATCCAGCAACACAAAAGCCACAGACCTGTGACACCAGCAACATTTTCAGCAACCTGATTTGTGATGGCGGCGACAGTTTTCTCAGTGAAAATACGTGAAACAGGAAAATGCAGAGCGGGGCCCAAAGGTGTGGTGATGGCAATGGCAGTCGAGAGAGCATACAAACCAAGTACGATATACCAGAAGACTTGCAAAAACTGGGGCTGGTTTCAGCTGCCGTTGAGATGGAGGACCGGTCACGAGGAAAGAGTGCAACGAATCCCAGCAGCCCAAACGCAAGTGTCGTGAGGATGGAAAGGTGGATAATATTCCTGGTGTGCGAGTAAATCGTGTTGGTGCCGATGGACTGAATAGCGAGAACCAAGAGATATATGGCAAACAGAAGATGAAGTAGGTATGTGGTTGTGATCGTCGGAACCACGAACGAAGCGGCACAACCCAAGGATATGGCATGTAGAACCACGATAATAACAAAGGCGATGACAAGAAGTGTCGCTCGCAACTTGACCTAAGGAAGAATGAGTCCAAGTCACTCATACATGGACAACGCCACGTACGTTTACCCAGAAGCTGGCTTCGTCAACTGGTTCCCCGTCAATGATATCCTCTGGCGAGGTGACATCGAAAGGATCGCGGTGAGGCTCCAACGGAGCACCTGAAGTGATGGAAGGGCGATTTGACCTCGCTTCGACGCGAATATTCCGCGGAAAGCCAAACTGAAGAAAGCACCACATGCGAGCGTAACAGCACAGGAAGTTGGAATGATGGCATGGTAGACCCCCACGGCGTGATGGAAACTACGGGAACTGACCCCTCGTGTGAGTCGTCTGCGGTGAGCGCGAAGACAGGGAGAACGCGCCGGGTGTGAAGGGCACCCTGAGGCTGTGTTACTGCGGCCACTTGCGGAACCTTTCTCGGATTAGGTCACTCATGGATTTACTGTAGAGTTTTTTTTTCCGGTGCCTACACACAGGTTATTCGTATCCGAGCAGTGCCACTCTCATCAAGAAACATAGGATAGCGCGATTATCAACGAGGTTGGCCCCCTCCTCGCTGGGTCTCACGTGATGAGGTGCAGGAGGAAATGGCTAAAAACCCTGGCCTCGGCGCATCATGCATCATGATCTGGCAGATGGTCGCATGAATTTTCACCTCGGTGTCACCCTGTTGTGCTGTTGTGATGTATTTAGCATACTGCCCTGGTGATTGAGGTGATCCCGGGCGCCAACGTTCCTGGCAACTAACGGGCCACGCTAGCAAATAGTGAAGCTAGTGACGCTAGTGACGGCCCGCGATGCAGACGGCTGTAACCAACTGTGCCTCAGTTTCAGCCTTAGCGCGTTCTCAGTCGTCCGTACGTATAAAACTCCTCGGTCCTCATTCACATGGATGAATTGTTGCTCTTCCCCTGCCGTACTTTCCTTGTTCCACCGCCCATAACTGATGACTGTAATTCTGACCCCCTACTGGTCTGGTGGCAGACAAAAGCTCAAAGTAGAGCCCCAACGTACGTCCGCGCTCTGCCGGCCAACTCGATGTCGTATTGACGAGAATCCTGACCTAGCATCTCCGCCCCTTCCTCGTGGCCTTCTGCCCGCCGCATACAATGATGCTTTGCATGCCGCACGCTGTCTTGCACAACTCCGTTCCAAAGACAAGCCCCTCGAAAAGTATATATACCTTTCAGAACTCAAGCAGACCAATGAGGACTTGTTCTACCGGTTATGTTTGGCTAATATGCCCGTGTGTAACGACCAACATTCTCATCGCCGAACCGTAAACATTGAGCCTGAAATAGGAATTCACGCCTATCATATACACTCCCACTGTTGGGGACGCCTGTCTTCAACATTCTCACATCTTTCGTCACCCTGAAGGCTTGGTTCGTGATATGATGCGCCGTTGGCCACGTCTATTGAATACCGCGTTAGTATATTTCCATTAAGGATAGAGGCAAGATCGGCGAGATATTGAACAGTTGGCACCACAAGAGCGAGGCAAGAATTTCCGTGGTCACTGATGGTGTGACAAGTCTCCTCTTCCCCGCGTCAGGTGGCTAATGTCGATCGCAGGCTCACGAATCTTGGGTTTGGGGGATCTCGGGGTTAACGGAATGCCAATCTCCATCGGTAAACTGTCTCTTTACATCGCCGGAGCAGGGTAAGTACTCGCATATGTTTTGGGATGCATTCGACAATGACTCACGTCCTTCAGGATTCGACCTTCCTCTTCAATTCCGATCTGTCTCGATCTTGGGACCAACAATCAAAAGTATTTGGACGATCCACTGTACCTTGGTCTCCGGCAAAGACGGGTGTCAGATGAAGTCATGACTGAATTTATGGAGGAATTCATGTTTGAAATGTCGCGCGCTTTCCCCAAGCTTCTAGTCCAATTCGAGGCACGAGAAGTCATCTCTCATTTCTTCATCTTCCCCTGACACCCCTTGCACAGGACTTCTCTACCGAGCATGCCTTCTATTACTTGGACTCTTTCCGTCATCGCTATCCAGTTTTTAACGATGACGTGCAAGGCACTGGTGCCGTTGTTCTGTCCGGCTTTTTGAATGCCGCCAAACTCTCGTCGGAGGCTTCTGGTCAGCCTTTGACATCCCATCGAATCCTCTTCCTAGGCGCGGGATCTGCTGGAGTTGGTGTGGCCATGCAACTTCTGAGTTTCTTCAAGCTGCAAGGCCTCTCTCAAGAGGAGGCGAGAAGCCGTATTTACCTGGCCGACTCTCAAGGCCTGATTTTCAACTCCCGCGGGCCAATGGCAGATCATAAGAAATGTTGGTTGTTTTCTGTTTCCGGCACCCGATTTTCTCATGACTCTGGTTGACATAGACTTCTCTCGAGATGACTATAACGGCCCGCCCTTAACGAATTTGACCGACATCGTTGAGTATGTAAAGCCAACAGCGTTGTTCGGCCTTTCAACCATCAAGGTCATTATCTCCATGTTCCTGTCTCAACCTCCCGTTGACGTTTCGTAGAGTGCCTTCAACCAAGAGGTCGTCGAAGCGATGGCCGCAATCAATTCCCGTCCCATCATATTTCCCCTCTCTAATCCTGTCCGTCTCTCTGAATGCGAGTTCCACGAAGCTCTAAGTTGGACAAACGGTCGCGTGCTGTTCGCCTCGGGCTCACCGTTCCCTGATGCTGTGTGGGAGGGTAAAGTCCATTATCCTGGTCAGGGCAACAACATGTACATATTCCCTGGTCAGCAACATTTTTTTTCGCACCGTATGCTTTCCTGACCTTATTCAGGCTTGGGCTTGGGGTCCATCTTGTGCCGTGCGAGCACTGTGACGGATGCCATGGTCGAGGCTTCCTCCTTGGGCCTTGCCGATTCCCTTACAGAAGATGAACGGGATTCGGACCTTCTTTATCCCCGTCTGAACCGCATCCGTGAAATAAGCGCTTTCATAGCTACGCGCGTTATCCGCAAGGCCCAAGAAGAGGTCAGTAACTAAAATTCGCATAATAATTGACACTTTGAAACTTACTGCAATATTCAGGGTGTCGACAGAAATCATGATTTGCGCTCCTTGAGTGATGCACAACTCTTAACGTACGTGACAAGCAAGATGTGGAACCCATGATTTTCCGTATGCTGCGCCTTTACAATCCATGATAGATTAAGTATGGTCTAGATATGTACCCTGATACTTAGAGTTGGATACACTAACTAACCATTTATTACCCTCGACCGAATGGCAAGTGGTTGTCGAGGCATGTCATGACGGCTCACCGGCCCCAAATTTATTCCACCGGTCCAAAACAACCGATACGACCTGTCAGCGTTTTCTTTTCCATGGATCTACATTCTCAATTCCGAAACTGTCGACATCGGAGACAAACATTAAATCCTCCAGCTAATTTTTTTGAGGCTTCGAGAATTTCGAAAGGTATGCACCGGCGGCCTCGAGTTTCTCACAACTATGTCAGGACTTTGCTGTGGGGCCTCTTCATACTGGTTCCCATTAGCGACCATCTAGGATAGATATGATGTCATAGTAACCGTGGGTAAGTCATACGTGGCAAAGAATCCTGATGGTGTCTACCAGATTCGGCTTGTCGAAGTGAGAGAAGGTGTGGTGAATCTCTGCTGAGCTGAAAATGCCCAGAGGAAGCCCAATCGGCGTGCTTTATGTGCCATCCGTCGTAACGTGTCGTTGCCAGTCCGAGAGGTCACTGGAATACAGCTAGGAGCACACGAACCCTACGGATAGCCATAACAACGCAATGTCCGAGATTCTGCATGTGCTAGTTCTGATAGCATCCCGATGGAGAAAGTGAGTCCGTATTCCGATATGCCCGCTTTTCATTGAACTAACCTGAAGGTGTTACGTCCTCACTATGCCCAACGATGTGCCCCGTTCATTAGGAATTAGGAATGTCAGCGATCCTCCTGTGGCCCACACCGAGCTCCGATGGACCTTGTGGAATCGCAGGTAAGGGACTTGGGATGGAGAAAGGGTTTAAAAATATGCTTGGATCGGTCATAGTTTTCCCGCAGCTAAGCCCCCAACGGGTCGCACACCCGTCGATCGCACGTCATCGTGCACAAGTCCAGCCGTTGGAGACGGTCACGAGGCCACCATCGCAGCCCTTCAGCACGTTATTGGTAATCTGCGCACAATTAATGAGCAGCCATATGACTATCAGATGCATGCGGTCGGGCACCCAGCCTCCCGGGGAAGAGCCCCGCCGGTCGTCCGCGCTGTCAAGCCCGGTGCTGGGCGCCATGACGGTCCGCCTGGCGCACGGGCTGAGGGAGCCGTGAATCTCTGAAGACGCTGACTGAACTCCCCCGAACGGCGCGTCCTCCCATCGGGGGATACTAGGCGTTTTCGGACGAGATAAAGCAGCCGGATATGTGCCCAACCGCATGCGCGCCGCAAGGGAGGCGCGAAATCTTACGTCTTCGCACCAACCCCAGCGAACTTGCGTGGCAAGTTCGTTGTCCCATACGGACAAGCCTTCTCGGCGCACCTTTACAGTATCCATCCTTGGCCGCTCGCGCGGCTTCTCCGGACTGGTCAGGACCCTGAAAAAGAATCCTTCTTCTGTCCTTCTATGACCTGTGCCGAAGGATCAGATATTCGACGCGCCACTTTCGCCCCAACGGGCCGGGTGGTTCATTCCGGCTCTGCCCACGGAGGGTCAGCTGGCCCGCATGACCCGTCCTTTAGGTGGGATCTCTGTCGCGTTATCGCCCTGGGTGCCTCGCGACTCGACTGGGTTGCGTCGCGGTTCAAAGTGATGATTGGGCCATCGTGCCCGAAAGGTGTTAATCACCGCCCTCTCGCCCACGCCCATGGATAAATCTGGGGGGTTCAATGAAAAGCGAGATTCAAAGCAAAACTGTAAATGAAATCTCACATGACGATCAGCCCCCAAATTTTTTGCACATCCGCCTTTGTCCCAAGCCATCGGGGCTCGATTTCTTCGATTTCTCCTTCCCTCTCCTCGCTGGATCCCCCTCGCTCTCTCGATTCTCGATAATCAAATGCACACCAAAAAAAAAAACTCATTCGATTTCCGCTTATGAGATCACGATCGGTCGTGCGGTTGGACGGTTGGTGGTTGGTCGCATCGCACAACCCGTCGATGTCTGCCGACCTTCCCTCGCCTCTTGGAAGCGGAGTAACAAACCCGCCAAACTCGCTCTGGCTACTGTACTGTTGAAAAAAAAACTCTTTCTCTGGAAAAAAATAGCTCATGGCCGGTTCCGCGCACGTTATGTCCCGCCCGCCCGATCCGCTTCGGTGCTTTCGGTATCCCGTCCGAACCGGATCGACAGGCTGCTTGTCCTCATCCGTCGCTCCACCCGCCGTATCCAGCTGTGAACTTTCGAAGCTAGAACCCTTCGTTAATGTTAATGTACCGCAAGTGATTCCCTTTGCCATTCCGCCCCTCCTTCCTGCCCTGGCTCACTCGCTATCGCATCACATCTTCTATGAATTCATCCATACGTGCCAGGCACGGCCAAAAGTTCCAGAAAGATAGCCCATTCGTTTATGGTTTCGACTCACGAAACGACAAGCTTGAACGGCCCAATGAGAGAGTCGTGCGTGGGCACGGCCCATCGGGCTGGGGACCCTGTCGCGCTTCGCATGGTTGGGTTCTCGTGTGACACGATTGCGAGGCCTACAGTAGTGCAGCCGTTCTTATTATTCACGACTAGCCAGATCGTCCTTTGCCGCCCACTATACGACAAATAAAGCTAGAGTTCTTGTTCGAGACTACCGGACACGCGCCGCCTTCTCCATTCCCCGTTTGTGCAAGCCGATCGCATTCCCGTGCCGTGCAATCCGTTCGACAACAACAACAACAAAAAGACAAAAGGTAAAATAAAATAAATAAAAACGAGGACAACAACCAAGAAAGAACAAAGGGGGCCGCACTTTTACTAGTTAGTCTGGTCAAACACGTTAACATGTCAAAAGTCATGTCATTGTTTTTCATCGAATGCCGCCCTCTCCCGAGGAACACACGAACCGGAATGACATTCGGCACGCCAAATGCAGCCTGGCTGTGCTCTACCGCCGACCCGTCGGGATTTCGGGAGACCCACGGCGGGCGCGCGGCACGTAATTAGATTTGGTTGGGCCGAACCTTAGCCTAAGGTCAGGGTCAATAAGCCTTTTGGCGCGCGCTTTTAGCCACCTCACACACCCATCGACCCACCCTGCTAGCCTGACTTCGGCCCGCGCCACCCAGGATCTCCATTCCTCTTTTTGTTGCCAACCACCCACCTTTTTGCCGCCCCCGCCGCGGCTTTGAGCGGGCGAGGTGTGAGTGTGTGCGAGTATGCCTCTTGCTTGACCTTGCCGCCCATCCGTCGTCTTCCACTTCCAGGAAGATCGTTGAACCACTTGCTTATCATACATATCATATCAAATTAATTTTTTTTTTGGCACCCCCCGGTCCTCTCGCGAAACTAGCCCACCTCGATAAACGCGATGACAAGGTCAAAAAATTGCTGCTTTTGCCACATGGAAAGCAGCACAGCGCTATCCCTTGCGCTGGATTTGGGCCCCATTCGTTTGCCGCGCGCGCTTGTCGTTGTCGGTCTCAGCCGCTAGTTCCGATCATCGCCCACGCCTCTCCACCCCTTCGAATACAGTACTGTATGTGCATCCCTGCGGTCATCGCCATGAAAAGCTTCCGACATGCTGGTCGACCCTTGGGGTGGGAAGAAAAAAACGTGTGCCATGTCGGGATCTATTTATTTTTTTCCTAATCTTTCTTTTTTTTCCACAAAACTAGGGGGAACCCGTTTGATGCACGTTTCCACAAATATCCAATCTTCCATTTCTCTGTATTGCGAATAACGCCATACGCAGAAGTGCGTATGGCGACACGTTGCGCAAAATAAACAAAAAGGATGTAAGCATGTCCCCACAAAACTGACGTCCAAGATCAAAAAGTAGCGTCACATAGAATCCTTCTTTCGTTTCGGCGCTTCGCCGGGCCGGATATTCTGTCTCGCCGCCGACCGACTGAACGTACTGAACGTTCACACTGTCACTGAACGCGCCCCACTCGCCAGCCAGAAACCGCGGGCGTAACGCTCGAACGCCCGGTAAATATCATGGACGACTGATAGCTGCCACGTCCCACATATTCAGGACGCAAAGGATAAAGTTCGTACGTGTTCCTCGGGTTCTCGACGCAATTAGAGATAAACACGGACAGACAAGGCAGGCGCCGATATTAGATTGTGGGGTAATACCGACAGGCGAATTAACACATGCGGTGATTATATATCATAATTCCGTTATACGCCCGGTCTGGATCTCTTCGTTTTTTTCGACGGCCTCGCCTACCTGCCCATCCAACCCTAAAGAGTATACGAAAATTGAAATAAAATATAACATCAATAACGGAAGAGATATATGAAAGCAGATCTCCCTTACCCCATCAACGACAAGAAGTTCCCCACAGACGTATTGACTAGCTCGGCTGGCAAGAAAAACGACTGGTCCAGCAAAGTCTATGGGGTCGCCCCAACGCCCAGCAGGAATGCGCTCAGAAATCTGGCGGAGGCGTACAGGATCGGCCAACAGCTTCTCATTCCTGGAAAGAGATAGAGCGTCAGCGCATGGCCTTCTCTGGTTATATGAAATGAATATGATGTTCGAGAATCGAGGGGGGTTCATTCGAAGGGAAGAGCCTAGTCTAAGGTGGGAAAGATAAGATTACGGGCCGGCCGGGCCGGGGAAGGTCTTGACGTGTGCACGATGTGTCAGGGGGCGTGTCTGTCCCGAAAGGGGTAATCGAGATTATTAGAAGCACGGTGCGGGTACAGTATGAGTACGTTGCACTTCAGTTCAGAAGGGGAGGGCTGAGGGTTGAGGGTGTTCATAACTGAACTCACAGATCGGTGGCGATATAGCCGGGACAAATGCCGTTAACTTGAACGTTGTGCTGGCTCCACTCATTGCTCAGGGCTTTCGTAAGCTGGCCCAGAGCGCCTTTTGCAGCGGCGTAGGCAGGGACTGTGACACCACCCTGGAAGGTGAGGAGGGAACAAAAGTTGATGATTTTTCCATGCCGCCTTGGGACCATGTGGCGGCCGGCGGCTTGGGAAAGGAGCCAGACGGACTTGAGATTGACGTCCAAAACCTGCAAATTAAGGTGAGTATGAGGGTGGACAAATGAAGTAACCGCAGCGGTCCGGAGGATAAAAATGAAAGCGTGATCGTGCCGGAATAAGAAAAGTCAAGGACAGATGTGGTGCGTAATGGACGTACATCATCCCAATCCGTCTCTGAGAAGTCAACGCTCGGTGATCGCCGTGTAATGCCAGCACAGTTGACTAGGACATCGATACGGCCTCCCATGGCGTCCAGAGCCTTCTGAAAGACGCCCCTTACGGAATCGAGGTTGTTCAAATCGCAGCAGACAAACGTCGCGGTGGCACCTAGCTCCCGGATGGCACTGACCGTGGAAAGGTTCGGTGGCGCATCGCCCTGCGGCTCACGGAGGACGAGACAGAGCGCGGCACCGGCCTGGGCAAGTGCGATGGCACACGCGGCGCCGATACCTTAGTTGAGATTGATATTGGAGTCCATTCATGAGATGGGCGGGAATAGATAGGCACGAGTCGACACATCAGTCTACGAAAAAAGGAAAGGCGAAGAACGGCGAGAGACTGACCCCTAGAGGCGCCCGTGATGAGGACATGTTGACCGGACAAGTCAAAGAGAGAAGGGGAGGGTATGGAGGGTGTCGGTTCCATCGCTTGCACAGGGGGCCAGAGGAGAACGTGGGGTTCTTGAGGTGCGTGCAGCGGGCGATGTTAAATTACGCGGACCGGGACATCGCGCCGAGGAATGAACCATGTGTTGACACATGGAACTGGACTAGACTAGAACCAGACAGAACTGGGCATGGGTGAGCCAGGAGAGGAGGAGCGTGTGTGTTTGGCAGGGGACAGGAAGGAAAGGGGGAAAGGAGAAGGGGCGATGCGTGGGTGGGGCGGGGACGAGCGGCTAGTGATGGTGCAGCGAGTCGGAGAAGGGGAACGAGGGCAAGGCGGGTTCGATCTCGATGATGATCTCAGGGCGGAAACTCGCGGCGGAAGGTCGGTCCGTAAGGGAAAGGGAAAGGAAGGAAAGGAGGGCGAGAGGCGGGTCGATTTCGTACTCCCTCAACAAGCTCAAGCTCTATCTGCGCGCCCGCCTGTCCATTCTATTCTCTCCCCGTCTCTCATTTCCAGATTCCACATTTCCACCCACAAAGACGGTTTGCCTTTTCGGCTTAAATATCCATGTCGCCCCTCTCCCCTCCTTCCATTCCTCCCTCCTTGTCCGCTCTCTCCTCACCCCCATGTCCACCCTCGCACCCCCTCAACAACACGCCGCCGTCCTCCATGGTCCAAAGGACCTCAGGATAGATGACCGCACCCTATGGCCCCCTCAACAGGGTCAAGCCCAGGTCGCCATTGTCTCCACCGGCCTCTGCGGCAGCGATTGTATGTTCACTCTCCGCTGACCCCACTACTCCTTTTCTCACGTCCTCCCCTCTGCTCAGTACACTATTATCTCCATGGACGTAACGGCGATTTCGCCCTCCAAGCGCCCCTAGTACTCGGTCATGAGTCCGCCGGGGTCGTCACCGCACTTGGTCCTGGCGTCACGGATCTGGCCCTCGGTCAACGAGTTGCTATCGAGCCTGGCGTCATGTGCAATAGCTGTGACTATTGCTCCAAGGGCCGCTACAATTTGTGCAAAAATCTTCGTTTTGCTAGCAGTGCAAAAACATTCCCCCACCTTGATGGTACCCTTCAAGATCGCATGAACCATCCCGCCCACGTCCTTCATCCGTCAGCCTCTCCTCCATCCCCTCGTTGTACTCATCTTCATGCGTCCCCTACTGCAGACTCCCCGGAAACGTCTCCTTCGAAGAGGGTGCCTTGGCAGAACCCCTCTCGGTCCTCGTTCATGCTTCCCGTCGCGCCGCGCTCTCGAGAGGTCAAACTGTCCTCGTCTACGGTGTCGGCACTATTGGCCTATTAGCCTGCGCACTTGCAAAATCTCTTGGCTGTTCCCGTGTCGTCGCCGTCGATATCAATCAAGCCCGTCTCTCCTTTGCAAAGATTCACGGCTTTGCTGAAGATGTCTTTTGCCTCCCCGCAAGTCCAAAGGCAAAACCGCCAGAGGAGCAACTCCGAAGGGCAAGGGAAAATGCGGATCGCGTCCTCGAGGCATTTGGCGAGGACGACGGCTTTGATGTGGTGTTCGAGTGCACTGGCGCCGAACCGTGCATACAAATGGCAATTCATGTACGGGCTTCCCCTCCCGTATTCCCCGGTTGTAGGGTCAACTGACGTCGTTTCTCGGCACCTTTGCCTATTATTCAGACGGCGATCACAGGTGGGAGAGTGATGCTTGTCGGAATGGGAACCCGCACCACTTCCCTCCCGCTTTCAGCCGCTGCACTGCGAGAAGTGGACATCCAGGGTTCCTTCCGCTACGCTCATACATATCCAGAAGCCCTCGCTCTCCTCTCTTCTGGCAAGTTACAAAACCTGGACAAACTCGTTACTCATCGTTTCGACCTTTCTGATACCGTACGCGCCTTCGATTTACTCACTCGTGGTGTGGACGAACGGGGAAATATGGTCCTCAAAGTCATGATTGGTTCCGGAGCAGCGTCGTCACGTCATTAATCGTCAGTTTAATTATGCAGTACGACTATACCCCGTTACACGTGAGAGATTCGCTCTATGGACATTTCAGCTTGATCGCTGGATGTCCTTGTGCCTGCATTCCGTTATTATTGGTTCTCGCTTGTTGATCTACACCTGTTTTTATAGCCTAGAATCAGTTCAATGGCATTGGTCACTGGTTGCTCTACAGTTTCTTTCAGTTTAGGGTTTGTGCGGTGAACAGCACCGCGCTTTTGAATGGCCACTCGGATACTTACACCTACACACCGTCTCTGCTCCTTTGCGTCCGCATATTCCTTTACAGACATGGGTTCCACAGCTGTGGATTGCCACATTGCGCGTTCGTAAAATCAGCAATTATTTATGTAGCTTGGAATGACAGTACTGTATCAGTAAATGTCTTGCCTTCAAAGCTTCAACATCTTTAACCTTCATCTCCTTCCCCAAGTAATCGATGAGTGGGGTGAAGAAGGGTAAGAGCTCTCGGTGTCGGTTGTCATGATGTCGGCAACTTCTTTGTTCTAGCAGTTCCAGCAGTTGAAAGGAGGGAGACAAGAGGGTAATACCCACGAATTCGGCGAATAGTGCATGCACGAAAAACGAAACACGTCAGGTGGGGAATGTACTGTATGTTTGGGTGGGCGCACGATCCAACCGCTCCTGAAGAGTTCCACAGGCTGCCCCGCACACACCACCAACATGATGTAACAAGCGCCGCTCCCGCATGAACTCCGTGTTCTGCAGCCAGTGACGTCGATGATTTTCAATCTGCCTGATCACGCTCTGAAGCTTCCCCCCCCTCGTTCACCCGGTCGATTGAGTTGATACCGCAATCCACCACGCGCGCAAAGCAAACGCAAAAATAGCTCAGGAGAATCCGACCGCCACAAGCACGAACTTCTTGGCCAGGGGCTGCGGAGGGACCAGCGAAACCAACCCACTCGGCACCGAAACAAAGAAACCAAAGGAGAAAAACAATAAGCGAACACAACTCCCATGTTTGTCCGCACCTTGGTCCACATTCACATCCTCTCGCACACAAATCGCACACGCAAGTCGTCGGTGACGGTGAGGATAGCCCGACCCGACACAAGTACGTGTTGCTCTCTGTTCGCGCTCGCGCAACCGCAACCGCCTATTGAAACCCCGCGCGTCCGAAAAGCGTGCGCGACCGGACCGAACTTCCGAACGATTTAGGCAAGCCAAAAGCCCGCAGCGCATACGCATAAGCGAATGGTCTCTCCGTTGGTCGGTCGGCCGGTCGGTCGTTTGCAGCGCGGCGTATCGTGAGCGATCCAGCGATCCAGCGATTGATCACACTTCAATAATTGGTTACGCCAAGCGTGTGTGTCGTGCGAAAGTACGAATTAAAAAAAATGGATTTTGAAAGAGCGACGCGAGGGCAGGCGCAGGCGCGGAGCCTGAGAGAGGGGCTCTGCGAGATCTCGGGTGCTGTAGTCTCGAGGGTGGTCCCCGTTACCCCTACTACCCTCGTCCCCCCTCGCTCCCTCGCGTTTTACCCAAGACACGGACACGGGGCCGTGGATCGATGCCAAGCCCTTCTTTGAGTTCGAAGTTTGGGAGTCGTCGTTGCAGCACCGTGAGGCGCCACGTCACGCAGCACCCGCGGAGGCTGTTCTCTTTGGTACGAGAGAAGTGGAACCGTCCCGCCAGCTCGGGGCAGGCACTTTGATCGCAGTTCCGTCTTTGGGCAGGGCTACGGAGGATGCATGTAGTTTGGGGTTGCGCAATTGGTCTTGGTGCCTTGTTTGCAAACCGGACAGTACAGCAGCTTGTTCTCCTCCGAAGGTGGGGGATCCGGGCTTGTCCTGCGCCACCGGCGTTTTCCCGGGTTCTTGCGGCCCAACAAAGTTTTCGAAGTGGAGTGGTGGGTTTCGCCAGTCGCATGCATGTGTCCGGTCGTACTGGACGTGTGTGCATGCGCTTGTGTCGGACACAAGTTCTAGACGGGGCGCGTGCACCTCGATCGGCTCGATTGGAAGGTCGGCACCCGCTTTTGGGTTTGGGCTTGGGAGGAGAGGAACCGGCGTTCCGTCTCGGACTCGGTAGCGAAAATAGAGCAAGGCAGGAAACGACTACCACCATTCGGTCCGTCCGAAATTCCAAACAACAAACCCGAGATTGTTGAGGGCGGGCGCGACCCTGGGGCTGGTCGATGATAAACCAGCCACACGCACGCACACTTATCGGCCAATGTCGCGGGGTCGGAGCGCCGGGCTCTCCTCCGGTGTCAGGGCACCCTATCATCGGATGAGCGGACGATCGGTGATGTCGCCCGACGACGAGGCAATTCGCCGAGCGACTTTCTCCCCTCGGGGCGATCGTTCAAGTCATGGTGTGCACACCTTTTTTCTATGTGGACTGCGAATCGCAAGTTGAGCGGCGCTGCGGCAGCGAACCAATTCAGAGTTCTGGATCGGGCTTCGAGGGAACCTCTCCCACGGACACGGACGGACATAATTAATCGCACTTGCGTAGGCCTAGCAGGGTAAGAGCTCATTAATGGGGGTACGTAGTCATCATCATATACTGTAAGTGCGATGCGGTATTGATTAGTGGGAATGGCAATCACCGTCAACCGTGGGTGTTTTGAAACACGCGTCGATGCTTTGAGCGCTTTTACAGCACCGTTTATGACGGGAAGCTTCCATGAGCGCAGCAGAAAAATAGGGTGGGTTGTCTCAAGAAATGTAGCAGAAACACGCGGCGACAATGCTGAAAGACATCCAAACAAGCGAAAAAGGCCTCGGGCTCCGTGCAATAATAAATGAATGAAGGTTTGAATGTCGCTTACCCATGTTTGTCTTTTTCGTGGAAACAGCACTTTCCATTGATTTATTTTTTCCGTTGATCAGAACAGAACGGCATCGATCTCTGCACAGCCCTAAGTTCCCGTTCACAGCGGCTGTGGCGCCATGAGGGGAAGGACGTGGTGTGTGGTGTGAAGTTTTGCGTAAACGGGTAGATTGCACATTCCCTTAAAGGCGGGTGTCATGGTCAAACCCTAGCCGTTTTCAGCTCGTTTGTTCTCTCCGAAATGTGGGGGGGCGGCGTACAGTACTGTACGGCAGAATAACAAATTATTCGGTGTCCAAAATGCAGTGGCCACTGGGCAACGAAGCTAGTCAAAGTTCATATCTTGTAATGCCGGGGCTCGCCATCTGGGCACGTGGAAGGCCTCAGAGTTTAGGGTTCTTCTGATGTGTTGTTTGTCAGGGCGGCGATTTCTTTTCGGAAGTTCTTGTTCGGCAGCTTTTCGACTTGTACAGTACAAGAAAGCCCGGATGTGGACGAAAAGCCTGTCGAGTGGATCACGGCATGCAAGACGAAACGATAATTTAGGAGTGGGGGCCGCGGAGGTTGGTCACGGTTGCAGTTGCCGCACGGATCTACAGTTCAGCAGAGAGGCAAAGCAAAAGAAAGGGGTCCAATAAAAAAATCGGACAACTGGAGGGCCTCCTGATTGCTCCGTTGGCGATCATCGCGCCCTGACGCGCCTGACGGTCGATGGGCGGAAGTGTGCATTTGATTTGACTGCACGACACGCTCTTTGAACGAGGCACGGTCGAGACCGGAGTGTCCGGGACGAGCGACGATCCCACGCGCGTCTGTCACGCGTGACGTGTCGCGTCTTGGCCCTGCTCATCCCACACACCAAGTCGCCGCCATGCCCTCCACAGAGACAGAGCCACTGACTCCGGAGCTCATGCTCGCCTTCTATCGCCGGCTGTACCCGTTCAAGTCGGTCTTCAAGTGGCTGAACCACGAGCACACCCCCAGCCGGCTGTTCACCCACCGCGAGGTCGCGTTCACGCTCCAAAACGACGTCTACCTGCGTTACAACTCGTTTACGACCGCGGACGAATTCAAGAAGCAGACGTGCACGTTGAACCCGACCCGTTTCGAGATCGGGCCCGTCTACACCGCGCGAGTGCGTGTCTTTCTCTCTGATCTCGCGCCACACCCGAATGTCCCGTCCTGACACACGGGGTCCAAGCCTCGGGACAGGAAGACCGTGCGACCGGGCGCCTTTTCTCCCGTTCAAAGAGAACTCGTTTTTGATATCGACATGACGGACTACGACGCCATCCGAACATGCTGCTCTGGCGCGGACATCTGCAAACGCTGCTGGGGCTTCATCGGCGCTGCGGTCCGAGTGCTCGACTCTGCCATACGGGAGCAGTTTGGCTACGAGCACCTGCTCTGGGTGTACTCGGGTCGCCGCGGAATTCACCTGTGGGTATCGGACCGAGAAGCGATGGCATTGACGGATGATCAGCGGAGATCTCTTGTTAACTGCCTCACGGTCGTACAAGGTGGCAAAGAGATGCACAAGAAAGTCAACGTGCGCCCGATAGTCAAGGGCCGAGCAGCGGACCTACCACCATCGATTCAGTAAGGGAATTTCTGCGGGGTGCACTGTGGGCAGTGCTAAAATCTCGAATGCCAGACAAGCAGTTGAACAGCTGGTCGAACCTTTTGGAAACCTTGTTCTGCTGGATCAGGACTGTTTCAAGCGGGAGGAGGGGTGGAAAGAACTGCTTCAACTGATACCAGATTCGAAGATCGTCGAAAGCCTCGAAAAGAAGTGGATGCGTTCGGAGGATCGTTCTTCGGATGATAAATGGACTGATCTCAAGACCGAGGTCAAAGCAGTACACAAAACCCAACAAGCAAGAGTGTGTTCTATCGTTTGACTCGCCATTATCTACTTTAACTGGCACGACCGACGATTTAAGGTACCGATGAAGCACGCTATGGAAGATATCATCCTTCAATACACGTATCCCCGGATTGACGCCGAAGTGTCGAAGCATCGAAACCACTTGCTGAAAGCACCGTTTTGCGTACATCCCAGGACGGGACGTATCTGTGTTCCCGTTGATCCAGAAACGATTGACGAGTTTGACCCTGAGCTGGTTCCGACAGCCAGCCAAGTCTTGCAAGAACTCGATGCGGCGGCACCGGAACCTACCGGAGAGGAACATTCGGGTCTGTCTCCTTCCTCGTGACCTGCAAGCCGATCCCGTTGATTGCGTCTGTATCTCAGATTGGGAAAAGACCTCCTTGAAGCCATACGTTGATATGCTGGAGAAACATGCGCTGGGCCTTATGAGCGTAGTCAGGAAGGACAGGATCGCGAATGGTGAGTGCCGTGGCTGTCGAAACTGGCACGGGATGAATCTTTCGGGAAAAAAACAGATATGACATGGTAGTCGTAATGAGAGGCTTGTCGTAATTGGATATTTTTGGTTCCTTGATTTGATTTGTGAGCGCCGCGGGCGAGGCCACACTTAACTCTGGCTACAAGGGCATTCAGCCCCGCCAAACTCTCCCGACCGGGCCATCCTCAGCTCGATCGTAGTTTTCCCCCCTGCGGCATACGTTCCAAGCCGTCATGTCGACTACGTCTTCATTTGCAACGTCCAGTTCCACCACCGACCTTTCTGCGGCCACAACCACGATTCCCGCTGGTGGATCTTCAAAGAGCACCCCACCATCAGCAACGCTCCTATTCGGCTTTCTCGTCATATTCGTCGCGCTATTCGCGGCCTTTATACTCCTTGCGTTCTTCTGGCGGTATCAACGCCACCGCCACCGCCAGGCGATGCTCGATTTCGATGAGATCAAAGCCACAGTAGGGGGCGTGCCGAAGCTGTGGGAGGTGTGCGTTATGGACGGCCCCGATGGGAATCGGTGGGAGTGGGAGAGCGTCAGAGTGAGTCGTGCGCGATACGTTACCTTTCCATGCCAGCAGGCTGAAATGTGCTCGAAAATTCAAGCCGTTGTCCATCGACGTTGATCGCGAGCGCGAGCTGTCCGGACGAGCGATACCTCCCACACCCACACCGAGCTCGCGCCGCTTTTGGCCACCACGTCACTTATTCCGTCGCCGGTCGGTGCCGCCCCCTTCGCAAGCGGAGCAGCTCGACAGCGCGGGCGCAGAGGTGTCTGCGCGGCTTCTCGCCGGCGCTACGAGGATGTCTTTCATCGTCGCGATGCCGCACGCAGACATGCCGAGTCGCCGCCGATCCGAAATCTCACATCTGTCGCGCGTGGGGGAGAACTGGCGGCGCAGGGAGTACGCCATCGGCGTGTATCACCCCCATTGCCGTGGGCAATGAACGTAACGTGAACGCTCTATCCGACCTGGCGCCGCTTCGCGTTGATGGCTGTTGATGTTAAGAATACCCTCGTATCACGTATCATAGGCGAAATCCCTCAGACCCCATGCCCATCATAATGTGTATTATTTTTTAACGGTTCTCTATATCATTTCAGCGATCTTCATTGTTGGAGTTGGTATCCTTACTATGTGCATGTGTGTGCGTGTAATGTCCGAGAGCCCTGCATCCACAACCGAGTATATACAACATGGCCAAACATACCCCAGAGACCCAAATGTGAGAATGCGAAACAATCAGGGTATAAGAGCTAGGACGTGATCGATGTGGTTCTTCTAACCGCGGGGTGGTCCTCTCTCGTCCACGGCACCTCGATAAGCCCAACCGCTAACTCGCCGTGGAAAGGACGCGCTAACGACTCCACGTTCGCCTCATAATGGCGAGTCGGTGAGGGCATCTGAACAAGGACAGCGACTTGCACGCTCTCGCCGGTGCACTGGCGTACACCGTCACCCTGACGCTGCCCCGGTTCGTCTTTGTCCTCGATCTCCGCGCCACGATCGCCATCGGTCTTCGGAAGAGATCCAGTCTGCACTGCACCGTGACTCGCAAAGAGCGTCGCGGCAACCGGCTACGCAAAAAAAAAAAAAAAAGAAAGAAACACCACGGTTTTCAGCAAAAACGAGAAAAAAGACAAAACAACATTCGCAACTGATCAAAACAGAAAAACAGGGGGAGGACGGGGTACACCCACCGGAGACTCTGCCCAGTTCAGAACGTCTGTCGTCCGCAGCGCGGTCCACGCCTCGAACATCTCCGGTTTTCCACCCGCTCCTCTTCCTCCACCGCCGTTCCTCCGCCTCCATTCTTCCCCGCGCTGCTGCTCCTGCTGCTCCTCCTCTCGCGTGGTGCGTGGCCGCCGACGCGGGCCCCAGCGGCGCGCCACGCTCCCGCGTGTCGGGAGGGGATAGACCGCCGCGCGGCCGGTGAACCGCCTCCACGCGCAGATGGCGATGATGGCGAGGACGAAGGAGCCGGTCGTGACGAGGCCGATGATGATCGGGGTCACGCCGCCCGAGAGAAAGGGCGTGGTCCAGGCGGACGTGGCGGCCGCGGGCGGCGCCGTCGTCGTCGTCGTCGTCATTGTCGCCGGCGCCGCCGCGGTGCTGTCCCCGACTGCGGGGGGGATGGGGGGAGGAGAGGTGGTGGTGGACATGGTGGTGGTGGCGGCTGGGCTTGTTGGGAGGGGTTAAGGTGCATAGTGCGCGGTTGCGCGCGCGGGGGGGACCTGAGAGACTGACTGACAACTGACGTGGGGCGTAGAGTTCAGCTAAAGCTGAAGAACCGCGACGTTTGATAAGGGGTTGATCGACGGGCGGCCCCTTGTATTTTGTTCCTTGCACGTCGTGCCACTTCTCACAGTGATTGTCGCCCATTAACGCACTACCCACGCTCGTCATTGGATAGAGGGTGCATTTTCAAATTGTGATGAAAGGAGCATGCAGGTCAGACGATACCTGATACCTGATAGTACAGACAAAAAGAGATCGTGATATTTATAGCTAGCCACCCGCACGCAGCAGAACAGCTGATCCCGCCATTTCCGCAACCCCGAGAGATAGCAGGACCCTACGTGCGTCTCCTCATTCCCACGAGACAACTCAGTGGCTTCCTCAAAACCCTTCACTTGTGGCCAGCTACCGATAAGCTGCCCGTCAATCATCGCGAATTTGCTTTGAGTGCCTATTGACTTACCGGTTCATGAGGATGTTCCAGTACGATCTCGTAGCGGCGGAATATGAGGAATGATGATTAGCAACTCCAGGACGGCAAGGTTTCGCCCAACGCAAGCCCTATAAATAGACGTCATTATCTCAAGAACTACCATCCCCTGTCATACGCACCGAGGGCCGTACGAGAATGGGTTGAACGTCCTTTGAATCGCGTCATTGTCCCTCTCGAACCACCTTTCCGGCCGATAAGCCTCAACATCTTCGCCCCACACTTCTTTATCTCTATGGATCGTATAACTTGGCACGCTCAAAACTGTCCCTTCCTTGAAGAAATGTCCCTTGATTGTCATTCCTCCTTCTGGGACGATCCTGGGTAAAGCCAATTGCAGAGGTGGAGTGTAACCGAAGTGCCTCGTTGATCACGGCATTGAGATAGGGAAGATTCTTGACCATCTCGAAGGACGTTGCAGGGTCATCCTCGTGTTGCACTTCATCGTCCAATTCCTTCTGCAACTTCCTCTGGACTTCGGGGTTGGCAGCGAGATAGTACGTGATCGCACATGAGGAGCTACGCATCACCATTAGAATAGTGGTTCTAACAAGTCTCGGGCAGGCAACCTACTTTGACGTTGTGTCACTACCCGCAATGAGCTGTGTGAGCGCTTCAGCAGTCAACTCTTCCCTGCCATGGGATTGCCGTCCTCGTCCTTCCCTTGCTGCAGCTTACTCAAGACATCGGCGCGGTAAGCGGGTGCGGCCAAGCGCTTTGCTACGGCAGCTACCGCAAGCCGGCGAGATTCTTCACCGCGGCAGAGCCCCGACTGTACCACGGAACATAACGTTTGACAATTGGGCGGAGCCAAGGGGGGAGTACACCCATTGAAGCCGAATATTCTCCGCGGTCATTGAGGATCTTAATGGCTGGGATAGAGACTGTCTCGCATTTGCTAGGATCCTGACCATAGACAGACAGTCCTTGTTCATGGGACTTTGCGACCGGAGCGGAATCTTTGGCAGCTGCAATCATACCAAAAGGACTTCCGAAAGCGAGGTCACCTGAGGTACGAATTCGATAATACTCGTACTAAGCAAAAGCAAAGGACCCACCGATGATGTCAAAGGCGAGGTAATTGAACCCTATGGCCTCGGGTCAATAGAGAAGTGAGGTTGGAATGAAACTGATGCTTACAAGGTAAGCAATCCAACCAAACCCGTCCGTCACGGCCTCTCCATCCCCCTTCCCCGTCACTCCCTCGCAAGCCCTTGGCACCGCCTGCGCAGAGTCGGTCCCACTGTTGTACGAACGATCGTACGTAGTCTTTGACGTATGGCTCGAACTCCAGGACACTTTTCTGAGAAAAGATGTGGGAAATGATCTTCCGCTTGCGCGTGTGTGCGGCACGGTCTCGGGTGTTGAACAGGCCCCGCGTGATGGAGACGAAGGCGTCGTAAAAGTTGGCCTTCAGCGAGCCATTGCCGTGCGCGTAAACGATTTGCAGCGCCGTAGGATCGGAAATGGAGAGGTGGTTCGGTGCGATGCGAACAAATGTTCCTTAGGGTCGTGTGAGACTCCTACAAGCAATTGACGGCGACCACATGTTTGTGGGGCTCACCATACTTCTGGTGCATCTCATGGACAACTTCAGAGCGGTGGCCATGTTGGGCGACACGGCCCAACCACAGGTCAGAGAAGCGGGCCACCCAGGGGCCAGGGAACGAGCGCAGGCCATGAGGGTCCACGAGCCAGGGGATGAAATGGACCAGTACGACGACTGCAGGGACAAGGAAGACGATCAAAGCGGGGTGGGGATTATGGACGAGGCGAAGTGCCTGTTCTACGAAGGCCATGGTGACCGTGTGGACAAGGTTGATGGGTTGTATCGTCTCATTTATATACGGCCAACGCAATTCGCCGCCAACAGGGGACTCGAGGCGGCGGACCTAACGGATCTTGACGTTGGACACACACACGTGATGGCTCGGGGTCGGGGATATGCCCGTGTCAGTTCGGACCCCCTTTTCGGTCAGTCACACATAGTCACACACGCTCATTTTGAAACTTCGCTCAGTTGGCGTTGATACTACTAGACACCCATCTACATCCCGGTCACATCACATGCTGCCGTGAGTATGAACGAGTTCTACTAGTATGTCATGTCATTGTGAATTGCTGTGAAAGGCCTCTCCATGATTGATTATAGACCACATACTCATCTGTTTGTCAGAGAGTATAAGCCGAAGCAGGGACAGAGCAGGAATGACAATAGTTACATGCTATCTCCACAGGACCCAGGGGTGTGTCAAGCGGAAAACAGTCTATTGTGAATGACAGGATGAGCGTGCCATTGTCGCTATGAAGATTAGGGTTGAAATTCCAAGCCCCAATATCTATTCCATGTTCACATGCAGTCACACAAACATAGGTCATACCACTCACAGCTCGATTGGTTGCTGCTCAAGTTCTCTACAAAGTACTTCATCGCTACCTTCGCCGTCGGGCCCAAATTGTTGGAGATGTTGTAGTTCATCTGGGCCGTGCTACCAATGAATGAGCTTTTAGGACATTGATATTTCACCATTCATCACCTACAAATAAACCGTAAAATTTGTTTCGCTGTGGCTGACGGTTTGCATAGACGCCGGGGTTAGGAAATTAAAAACAATGGGGAGGGGCCCAGGATCCTCAGGCTCATCCCTGAACTGAACGCCCGAAGGTGCCGCCCCGACTGAAGCAAGAATATCCAGAATGGGGGACCAGGAAGGTGATCACCAGGGTAGTTCTGAAACGCATGGTTACTGGTAATGCGTGAAGAGATAAAATGTGGTCGACAGGGGAGGCGGGGAGGAACCGAACAGCGAAGTAGCACAGCGAAACTATCTCTTTCAGAGAATCAGGTGGTCTCAACTCGGATGGTCTCCCAAGTCGTTTTATAGCCTGTCCATGAACCAATGAACGTAATGAACGTGCACGAACCTCGGCGACTGCTGGGAAAATCGATATTTTATCACTATCATCGATATCATCAGTACATACCAAATGGCGCTCGGATATTGGACTTCGAGTTGGTTCACGAAATCACCAACGAGCCGCTTGAGGTTCCTATATTTACGCTTACTGGCGAGGCCCTTGGGGGTATCATGCACAGCGCGGAAGCCACACACGCGTCAGTAGCGTCATCAAGCCGACGGATCGGACAGAAACAACTGCTCTGGATCTTGCACTTTCGGTTCATGCACTCTGCCATCTCACCATCTCACTTTTCCCTTGTCTCTAGAGTGAATAAGCCTTGAAGTGGTTTAGGGAAGACCTGGACCACTTGTCTATGTCAATCGGACATGGACATGTGTACATCCTGGCGTGATGATCAGCCCACCGTAGGCGAAACCACTAGACTCTCCGATTGAGTACCCGAGAGGGCCGAGACTACCCGTGAGATCCGAATATCAGAACAATGGGGTCTCGTGAGGTCCGAGGCGGCCTGAACTGTCATTATTACTATTACCTTTCCCTGCGAATGATGCGATGCTATGCGGGAATGTGGTCACGGGCATCTCAGTTGATGGGAGTCGTCATCTCAGTCTGGTACCCCCATTGTCCTGGGAGCCGCAGGATCGGGAATGGAGAGGTGATCCGGTGCGATGCGAACAAATGTTCCTTAGGGTCGGGTTTGCTAGACGTGAGACTCTGCGAGTAACTGACGGCAACCACATGTTTGTGGAGCTCACCATATTTCTGGCGCATCTCATGGACAACTTCTGAGCGGTGGCCATGCTGGGCGACACGGCCTAACCACAGGCCCGAGAAGCGGACCACCCAAGGGCCAGGGAATGAGCGCAAGTGATGATGGTCCACGAGCCAGGGGATGAAATGGACCAGTTATGAGACTGCAGGGACAAGGGGAGACCATCGAAGCGGGGCGGAGATTATAATTATGGACGAAGCGAAATGCTTGATTACAAAGGCCATGTTGACCGACATACGGACAAGTTGATGGCCAACCAGACCATTGTTTCGTCTCATTACGGCATTTATATACGGCCAACGCGATATGCCAGCAGCGAGTCTCGAGGAAAGTCAGATGCGCACGTGATGGACTCGTATTGGGGGGACGGGTTAAGTCCGCCCCCAAGAGATTTCCCCCAAGTATCTTGGATCATGCGATCATGCCCAATAGCCCTTGAAGCATCTCCTAGCCAGTGTACAGATAACAAATCAGTGAAAGAAAAAGAAAATCGCAACGGCCATCTGCCGGGATGCTACCGACATTGGCTACCGACCGCGGACACTGGCAGACTTTTGCTTCTGTCGTGAACCTGAATGAAGAAAAAGATCAAAGTCACCCCGCGGCCTTCGCATAGCGGTAGTTCTGAAGGGTAGCAGAAGGACATTCGGCTGCGCGACGCGCGGATAAATAAGTTGAGGCAGGTGGAGGAGTTTCCCAGACGGCGAACGGCTCACAGAAATGGCTCTTCTTTGCGCGCCGCGCCCATTTGGCGGCATTACCCGCGGCATTGCATCCGGCACGGCCCGGAAACATTTCTTGAGGTTGATTGGCCCAGCCGGACCATTTAAGTTCTCGCTCTTCAATTATGTGGTCCTGGTTGGCTTTGGGGATGCCTCGGACACTCTTCAACGCCACGTGTTATTGTGTCACCCTGTGTCTAGCTTGTGAATGTGCATGTGGAGGGAATCAAACGGTCTTGTGAATACGGAGACCATGCTGGCCGCGGTGGATGTGCGATTCGAAAGACATGTGCAAGGGCTTGGTGAGGGTTGGCTCATAATGGGGAGATGAGAACAGTCTTGTCAAGGACCAAACCGTGCTGGCAGAGGTTCACTTTGAGACACGCGTCCATGGAAGGTTTTGGGTTGCTCGGAGACCCCAGGCTTCACTGGCTTCACTGGCAACTTGAAATATAGCCTCTTTGAGGTTTCATCGAAATTTCATCAATCGTGTGTCCCTCATTACATCCGTGAGCTATTGGCCTTCTGGGGGCCGATACTACGTGTAGGCAATTCTGGGGCACCGTAACAGCCGCGGGCGGGAAACCGGTGATGGCCGTGGCGCGCGCCGCTGAGAGCGCGAATTCGAGTGCGATGGCGGCGCGAGGACGACGAAAAGCGCAGCAGAAAAACCAAGATGTATGAACTGTTTATTCTGAAACACTGCCCACGTCAACAGACACCAACGCATCATGCCGAGTCTAGGATTACCATGAGGAATTCCTGACTTGATTCCTGAAGTAAACGAGGGCGTGGGCGATTTGGGCATACCGTACTCTTGCGCCTGCGCACTGGCATCAGCCACCATCACTGGCACTATACAGTATCTATATCTATGGGACGCCGGAGGGAGGGAGATCGGCTTTAGGGACCGCGTCTAACCGCATGAAGGCCCAGGAAGGAGGAAGACCGCGCTCAGGCTGGTGGGACGACGCAAACCCCATCACGCAATAACACCCATGCAGTGCAGCGCTTCTTCGTGCGCTCTGCGGTATCATGCACAAACGCTTACGGCGCGTGCGTGAGATTCCTGAGCGCATGTTAATGCGTCTCGGCGGCCTGTGAGTAGGATTGCGGGTAGCAAGGACCGCAAGCAGTGATGAGCGTCTACATTAGAGAGTTGCAAAACCACGTGCTGGGACCGCGCATCGGAGATCGAAGCGAGCAGCCTTTGCAAGTTGATCGACGGCAGGATCGACGGAGATGATTGCTGGAAACTAGCCTCGCACTTGAAGCTTGAAGGTCAAGGGTTTGAAAGGGTGTCATCCGATTCACTACCCCAATGAGTCCAGCTCTGAATCATCCAGCTTTTCTTGAGATACTGTGGTACCAAATCGAGCGAGCTGCGTTACAATGAGGATCGGATGCGTGCATGTGTGACACTCAAATTAACGCAAATTTTAGTTTTCTCTGATGGACTCGGCGTCGCGGGGGCTTGTACAAAATAGATACAGGTTCTTTTTAAGTTAGCTACATTTACTAGGCAAAGCGTGCGTGAATCTTACAACCCGAGCTATGTCGACACGACAGTAGGCGGCCAGCTCGGACAACCATCGATCATTCTTTGTGCCTTCGCACGGGTGAGAGCGAGAACGGATCGGTCTGATATGCATTATGCAGTGCAGTGCGCAGCGAGCATGATGCATGATGTCCCCAGAAGGATCTCCCCGACATGATTTGATCGCTGTCATTAGCCCCGATGAGGAACTAGGCCCCCTCTCCAAGACCAAGCCGAAGATTGCGAAGAATGGTTTGCCGTGAGTTCGTTCTGCCGAGTCTGTGCGAACCGAATTCAACCGATGGTGGGGGCAGGTGGCCCCCACCGCCGACACGAGAGACCGTAAAGAGGACAAGCACAGTTCCGTACTGTATCGGAAGTCGTTGTCTGTTCTCTCTGGGAGCTGGGATTGGTCCTGTGTGCGTGACGTCTTGTCGCTCCCACGGATTGTTGATGCCGCTGTCAAGCTGTGTAAACAGCGACCACCGCCGACCAGGCATGTTCAAACCCTTTTAGATCCGAGTCTCATCTTTACCTCGCGATTCCGAGATGGTCTCGTTAAAATAATATTGTCAAAGCTGCCGAATAAAATCACTGCGAGCAAAATGCGGAGAAGAACAAACGGAAGAGATCGCTGTATCCGAAAACACGGATTAGCGGACAGTTGCCCGTTATGGGTAAAGGCATTTCTACTTGTTCCTGGTCCGTTCCCTCAGCTGCTCGCCCCTCTCGCCTCTTTCGGGACCCGTAGGCGCGCTGTGTGGGTTGCCAAGCACGTCGGCATGTCGCACGACCTCAATATTTCAATATTAATCGCGCCGTGCGTTTTGGACGCGCTCTGGAGCCAGTTTCTTGCTCCTTTTTGTCACGGTAACTCACCTCTTGGTACCAGTACCATGGCACCCCATAGGGCAGTGCCAGTGCTAGATAGATGCATCGATTGATGCCCGCCCTGGAAGTACAACGCAGTACTGTGCTAAATGGTTCTTTCACATGGCGCTTCGACCCGTCAGTACCTGATTAAAACGTGTCAAACAAGCCAAGTAGGCACGATTTCAGACCATGCCCTGCTCCGTCCCTTTTTGACCCCCTTGGCCCCCTTTCCTCACTTCTTTTCCCTTGTCCCAGAGCCCCCATGTTCTCCGCTGTACTCCCGTTGGTTTTACACTTTGGTCTTGTCAGCGTCCACGCGCAGACCTACACGGCCACCTACCTCCCTTCCAATGCTCCGGCAAAGTCAGAGGAAGGGCAGTCGGGGACCAACCAGTGTGGGACCACTTCCAACCAGACGTCGCAATGCCAAAATGTTTACAGTGAGTGCCAGGTCACCTGAAAGTGGGGAAAGGTCGCCGAAATTCCTGATGACTTCCAGTAAACTCGCTTTCCGACTTTTGCTTATTCGGGCCTCCGGAAGCTGGGGCCAATTCTGGCATCGGCAACACTGAGGTGCGTCGCATCTGCCACCCTTCCAAGAAACAGCACGACTGATGGCCCGCTTCTAGCGTATTGAAGTGTCATATTGCCTCAAGGTATGTGGGCTGCCGCAATTTCTCACCGCACTCCTTCTCACTGACTGTTGACAGTCTGGTTATGGAACGCGCGTCATCCCTGATGGTACCATTACTGGAGCGCACTTCGTACAGACCCCTGATTACGTTCAAATCACTGGTAGGTCTTGAATACCTCAATCTACCACCCCATTGCCGACTAATTTCCTTCATTTAGGCGTTGGCGACCTGACCAAGATCAACATTCCCGCCGGAGACGCTGGAGGTGAACTTGATCCCCACGGTGCGGATGGAAAAGGTAAGGCACATTGTCGACTAATTCGACGTTATATGCGTCGTTAACACGTGAATCAGGCAATCCAATCGGAGGTCTTGTATTCTCCTCTGCTTTCTCGGGCCAAGTTGAACAACTGCACGAATGGACCGTGCGTACCGACAGGTTCATCTGCTTCATTGGCGACAGCTTACCAACTGTCCTCTCATGACAGAACTTCATGGCAGCCAATCAGTTTTGCTTCCGTGGTTGTAAGGAAGGGCCAAGGGGGCCTGCGTTATGCCAGCACATCTATGATGTGATGGGTTGTGCATGGAACATGCCTGGTAACTATCAAACCGGTTTTGACCAGTGTGCTGGCGACTCTGGGGAGGTGCGCCTCGTAATCTCCTTGGACGGGCAAGCGATTGACGTTTCCTAGCCTATGGGTGTATATGGCTCGTCGACTTTCCAACAAGGTGGCCCGAACACTCCACCCCCTCACGCTGCGCCGGCCACCTCATCCTGCGTGTCATCTTCAACGATCGGTAATTCCAATGCCAGCTCGACAACTTCATCTGTAGGTGTCTTTCCACTCTCATTCTGCTGGTTCGCCCCTACACTATCGCTTTGTTTACTGATATAATCCTCCACTTGGTGCAGGGGGCTACCGCTAGTGCCACTAACAGCGCCGGCAACGCATCTGGCAACCGGACGGCCAGCGGCTCGAGTGCGACAAGTACAACGAGATCAAATGCCGCTCTGGCCATCCACCTGCCCGGCGGGACCTTTATTACCATCATCGGGATTGTTTTGGGCACATTCACTTTCTAGGACTGTCTTGGGACTTTTGGGACTTCTTTCTCGATTCGTGGCTTAATGCTGGACAGCTTATAATTACGTGGCTGCAGCTTCCGTTCTCCTTAACTCCCAATTTACTCTGTGATTCGTGAGCTGTGCGCAGGACTTTAGGACCTCGGGACGATACTTACGCCCCTAATTCGCTCATCCGAACGAATGGTACCTGGGTCGCTCTCGCGCCTATACCACTAAGGACTTGCATACGTAGATGGTACCGTAGCGTCAGATGGCATTACATTATTATTCATTTGTTGCAAACCGTTTCATTGTCCCCCATGCCTGAAGTCACGCGAGTAACCTCCACGTTCTGGAGAAAGGCGCAGGATTTGACCACAGCCACCATGGATCTTATGATCATGCCATCATGCATCATGACCAAACAATGTAAGGCTGGACACACCTACGACTGGTGTATGGTGGAATGGTACCAAGGGGACTGCCCACAAGGAATAAAATAAATGAAAGACTTAACAAAATGTGTCCGAGTCAAGCTCGGAAGTCCAGTAACAATGGTGGGCTTCTCACAAGAAACACGACGTCTGCATGGTTGCAGCTCTGTAATGAGGCAATACGCCTGTTCGCACCTTCGCAGGGAAATGTCTGTATGGCCTCAATGACTCAGCGACATGTGTACCCCAAGCGACGTGGCATGACGGCGCAATTGAAACGATTCTACATAGTTCCGTACAAGCTGGATTATAATCCAGAAGCACCGTCACCATGACAAAGCGTGCACGCCCTTAAGTGATCTTCTGTCATACAGTGTCCTCTCATCGACACTCATGACCGGGAGTTCCCTAGACGAACGTGCGGCGAGAGTTGTCACACTACCGAGTCCACGCACGCACATGGATGCCAGTGCGAAGTTTTAAGCTAATTGGGTTAAGAGACGACGCGGCATCCACGGGCATCTGTGAAAGCTTACGAACCAGATTGCTGTGCCGGTTGGTGGAAATGGTAATGGCACAGGGAGGAGGGAGGAAGGAAGACGCCGGAGTGTGTCAACGTTCGTTGATGGTAGTGGGGTGCACACCAGTACGCGTTAAGTGTTAACAGTAACACCATGGGGCTACAAAATTACATTACAAACGCAAGATCCGTGACGATCTGCCGCACAGCGAGTCAAACGTCGGGTAAACCTACGTGCGGAAGAGCCTCGACTCCGCGGACGTGGGGTGCAGAGCGGACAGCTGTCGAACGTGGTCGTCGCTGTCGCTCACTGCATCCCAGCCAACGGTTAAAGGAAACGGAACTGCAGCGCACCTGCTGGCTGAGTGATCCGCTGACGAGGAAAAACCCCTCTCCTTAGTCATGTCCTCCCTACTATGGCTCACCGGTTTGCGCTCCTTCCCCTCGCGGCGATTCTCCTGCGCCCCGCGGCTATATAAACCGCACTGGCGGCCCCGCATCGTGCGACCGAGTTCTGCGGCAAGCCCCATGTCCCGCGACGTCTCCCAACAGTCCGACATATCCAAGATGACCACGGAATCCGACGGGGCGTTCAAGCGCGCCCCCTCGTCTTTCAGGAACTTCATCCAGACTGGGGGCCAGTTTCCCCCTGAGCGAGGCACGTGGTGATGTTCACGCAGGCTTTCTTATCTGGCTGTGCTGATATCTTGTTGCAGATCGCTACCATCTTTATGTGTCCTATGCATGCCGTGAGTGTGCCCACAGCTCGCCCTTAAAACGCGCATTGGTAGCTGACCGAACGTTCTTGTGCGCCTTAGCATGGGCTACTCGCACGCTCATCGTGCGCAAGTTGAAAGGGCTTGATGACATCATCCGTGAGCATCCCCCGCGCAAGCGCAAGGAGCACCAACGTATGCGCATATGCTGAAACCCAAACCCAGCCTTCACCGTCGTCTCGCCGCGCATGGGCGCAGACGGCTGGCCCTTCGCCACCGCGGACGCGTTCCCCGGTGCGGACGCGGACCCGCTCTACCAGGCGCAGCACGTGAAGGACCTCTACCTGCGCGCGGACCCGGACTACGCCGGACGCTTCACGGTGCCGGTGCTCTGGGACAAGAAGCAGCACACGATCGTCAATAACGAATCGTCCGAGATCATCCGCATGCTCAACGGCGAGTTCGACGCGCTCCTGCCCGAGGACAAGGCGCGGCTCGATATTTACCCGGCGGAGCTCCGCGCGGAGATCGACGAGGTGAACGAGTCGGTGTATGGTAGTATCAACAGTTGCGTATCTGGTTTTTTTTTTCTTTTTCTTTTCGTGGTCATTTCGACACTTTGCGTGCCTCGCTTGCATGGATTGACCCGTCTGCAGATGGCGTGTACAGGGCAGGCTTTGCGAAGAGCCAAGAAGCATATCGCGACGCCGTTGTGCCTCTCTTTGAGGCTCTTGATCGCATTGAGGCCAGGTTGAAAGACAAGACCTACCTCGTCGGTAATCGCCTGACTGAGGCCGACGTCAGACTCTTCGTGACCATCGTCAGCACTCTTCCCCCGAACACGTCTGGGCGTTGTATATGCTAATTTGCTTGGGGATGCCAGATACGCTTCGATCCCGTCTACGTCAGCCATTTCAAGTGTAACATCCGCACGATCCGCCACGGCTATCCTAACCTTCATCTGCGAGTCTTTTTTTCATTCCCCACTGCCATCTCCCCGCTTCTGATCATCGATATTTATATTTATCGCCTTCTCTTCAGCTGGATGCGTAGGTTATACTGGCAAAATGACGCTTTCCGGTCCACCGCCAACTTTGAGCACATCAAGACCCACTACTTTTGGTCGCACCCACATGTATGCTCAGATTTTGCCGCAAACCAAAAGGTTGTGAAATTGACAGAGTACTTAGGTCAATCCTTCCCGTATTGTTCCTCTTGGCCCTGTTCCAGACGTCGTGCCACTGGAAACCGAATTGTAAGTTGTGGAGGGGTACTAAGAGCCACAAATACACGGGTCGAACTCCCATTTGTCGACTTTGTCAAAGCTGAGCGATGTCTCGTGAAATCCTTGTTATGTATAGTCTATGCATGTAGTGTAATATATTTTGGCCTGAAATCAAGGCGCACCTCTATTACTATTGCTGGACACTGGTTTCTTTCGCCATAGCAGAATTGTGGAGAGACGTGACTTTTTACAAGCGCGAGTAAGAACTATCACGGATGCTATTGATGTATGTGGGGTTAGGCAGTGTGTGTATTTCCCTTTGTGAAAACCCTATTGTAACAATTGCGGAAGTAGTGAAGGTACCATGTCAAGGATATCGTATTTAAAAACCACGAAATGTGCATACAACACCGTCATGCATTATCCACACCAGTGCACAGGAATCGAGATCACTCACGAAGCCGAAAGACGGAACCGGTCATCGGTTGCAGTGGGATAGAATAAAGGAAGGGGGAATACGCTACATCAATCAGGTTCCAGCCATGCCGATGACACCGACAAAGTCACGGATCTTTGCAATCTCGCTGGCCGTCAGGACAGCCTTACTGGCGGCGAGATAATCCTCAAATGCTACTGACGCGTCTCCGCGATTGGGCAACTCGGACCTAGAACAAGTACAGTTGTTTTCTGTCAGAACAAAACCTCCGGTAGAAGCGTTTGGCACACCTGAGGAAGGCAAGCAACTTCTCCCAGTATTCCGGCTGAGAGACGATGGTGCGATATGTAGATTGCGGAATAGTCGGCTCTGCGGGCATGTCCGTCGAGAGGGTCAACCCGTCGCCGTCAACGAGCTGGATATCCTGGGGCTTCTCCAGAGGCGAGGATGGGGTGGGGGACAGGACGACGGAAGGGATGCGGGTGTGCCCGCGCTTCTTCTCCGGCGCTGCGGACGTCAGCGACGACGTCTCCGGAGGAGGCGCGACGGACAGCAGCAGCGCAGGTGGCGATTCCTGGGACTTGGCGGGGTCCCACTCGACGCCCGGCTTGACCATGAGGTTGATCGTGGCGCCGTCCTGGACGGCGTACTCCTTCAGCAGTTTGGCGTCCGCCAGCGCTTTGCCCTTCAGCAGGAGCCGCTGCGCCTCTGCGGGGGGTGCGCGAGGCTGGGCGGCAATGTGGCCTTTGATGGCGGATATGGAGTCCGCTGGGGATACGGGTATGGTGACGGAGAACGGCGGCTTGAGGGACTTGAACGTGATTTGGATCGCATCCGGCGCTAATCAGACGCCCGAGGGCGGCGATGTCAGGCCTTCATTGCAAAGTGCACGGGTGAGAGCAGAGCAGAACCCACCGGACGACTGCGCATCTGCCCTTCTCAGCTCCGGGGGCGGGGGGACATCAAGCTGTGTGCATCGCGTTTTCATCGAGAGATGAGAAATTGGCGGTTGATCGCACACACCGACACACACCTGAAGGACGGGAACCTTTTTCAGAGTCTTCTCAGGCTGTTCTTGGAAATCGTCATTAAACGTGACCGGTTGGGATGCGAGGATGTTGGCGAACGCCTTGACGAATGCCTGCTCTGTCTGGCCTGACATGAGCGACTGACCCTGGATGTGATGTGTGTTGATGAACGAACCCGACGCGTTGTGGCATCTGCTCCGGGCCGGAACCGACGGACCTGCGATCCTGCGTCTCTAACCGTCTCTTTCATGGCTGTGAGTGCATCTTCGAATGTCCATGCGGCTCAGTCGTATTGACAGAGATCTTCTGCCTGTTAACGTCAGTCTGGTTTCGGTTTTAACGGTGGTATGTGGTGCTCGGTGAAGCACCCGGGTTTGTGCGCTCAGTGAGGGCTGCAGGTCGATCGCGCTGCTTCGCGTTCTGGCAGGAGTTCTCCAAGGTATGTGTTACGTCTTATTCAGTACGCATCTCTGGGCTTACCCGTACACTCAGTGCTATGCTCAAACGGACAACCCAAAGGAGTGCAACCCACAAGCCGAAGACTATTTAGAGTGTCTACATCACACAAAAGAGGCACGCTGAGCTTGCTTTGTTCAACATATGCCTTCTAACCACGCCTGATTACAGATTGCGCGTGCGAAGGCTATCAAGGAGGAATTTGTCAAGAAGGCACAGCACCAAGCTGCGGAAGGCAGAAAGATTGCGGATGTGCTGGCGGACGGTGTAATAACGGGTGTCGGTCTCATCCAACGAGATGGGACCGCTGGGCCGGCACACTCGAAGGCACCGTAGATTGACTGTTTCCAGTCCCGTACACAGTAAAGACCAACTGTTAGACCTGGTGTCTGTCTGCCAGCAGCGGCACGCATTTGTCGATTACATAATGAAAAGACCGTCAGTTGCTTCCGCCCCACTGAGCTCCTTTTCAACGTTTCAACTTCCCCGCCATGGTCGCTCGCGGTGTAGGATCGCGCAGCTCGCCGATAATTATCGACGATGACGATGACAACAATCAAATTCCACAAAGGACAAAGGTAAATCCCAACTCATCGACACTGCCGGCAAAGACTCCGCCACAGGAGTCAATTGTTGCAGACACGCCCCAAGCGCGAGATCCCATCCCTCCCAGGCGACAACATCCCGATCAATCAAGAAATGGGATTGGCTATTCTATCCTCGTTCGCATGGGATACAAGCCTGGGCATGGTCTCGGCGTGAACCTCGAAGGTATTCGCTCCCTTACGACGTTTCTCTTGGGTGGTTGATTCGGCTCTAAGGTGTGACGAGCCCCGTCAAAGCCCGTGTACGGCCTCAAAGATTCCCTGCTGGTCTCGGTGCTGCAGGTAGGAATGGGCCCACCAGACATGCTCAGCACGCTCGGCCCCCAATAGCCAACCCTCAATCTACTCAAACTATGTCAAAGCACATCGATGAAACTAGCTCCTCGCTACCCGCAGGCACAACTATGGTCCCTCGCAGAAGATCCTCTGAACACCCTTCCAATCAAAAGCCTCACCTCGACTCATCACAAGCAGCAGCCTCTCATCATGGTACTCCGGTCCCACCTGCCGTTGATCTCGCCCCCACGAACGGCTCAAAATTGGCTCATGCTAACGGAACACGCAAGGTCAACACCGCAAAGTCCCCCTTTTCCACGCCGTCGCACCCCTCTACCATCCCCCAAGAGGTGATGATGATGACTTGTCCTCTGGACAGCCGAGCTCCCCCTGTCCCCTCAAATCTTCCCTTCCCCTTTCTCTTTTCAATTCCATCTTCGGTCCCTCTACACCTCCCACCACCGCCCATTGACTCTCGAGCCAGTGCGCCCGTCAACCCTCCTTTGGGTTCAATCGACATGCTTCCACGCCAAATCCACCCTCTTCCGCCCCCTCCATTGCCACTGGTATCTGGTATTCCTTATGTCACCAGAATAAAGGGAAGGGCTGCGGTCCTTGGCATGCCCTTAGACGATGCCAAGGCAGGGGGAACGCGTGGCTCTTTCCCCAAAGATCTTGAACCACCTCCCAACCCATCCTGTTCTGTTGTGATGGAGACTCTTCCCCGAAAGTTTCGCACTCAGTCCTTCATCCATGAATGGCTTTCTCAATTCAATTTTCAACCGCGCCGTTATGAGCTTGTGGAAGGGAAAGCTTTTTTCGAATTCAAGTATGAAAGAGACGTGCGCCAAGCTTGGCGCAGCCCCAGAATGGGTGGCCTGGATGGTCTGCTTAGCGTCCGCCTTTTTTGGTATCGCGCACTTCCACAACCTGTGTCGGAGAACATGGGCACTATCCAGAGGCTCAGCACAACAGGGACAATAGAGAATCCTGCACAACAACCACGATCGCAATCAGTCTCGGTTTCGTCCACAGAGGACTTGGTCCCTGATGGCCACTCGGGACTTAAACTAGATCTTTCCCCGTCACCCATTCCTACAAATAGACCAGCCTCGCCACCCCCACTCCCCCATCTCTCAACACCCAACGTCGAAACACATCCCAGGTTATTAACAAACCGACCGGTCGAGAACGCTAGGTCAAACTCCGACGACCAAACGTTCCGCAGCACCACATCACCCAAACAATCTTCTGGGAATTCCTCTACTCCTTCACCTCCCACTACAGCCAGTGGTGATCTCCTCGACGACCAAATGATTCTGGATCACGCTACCATAGGAGATTTGTCCCCTGGCGGGTTCCCTGGTTTCATCAAGGGCACTGTAGTCTCAATGCTCGATTCTACGCCGCAGCCTACCATCTCATCCTCGACCTTAGCCTCGACTTCCTCACCTACCTCCCTCTCCTTCCTTCCCGCATTCCCCCCAGAGACACCCGATTTCTCGGTCACCACAATGTCTGTTGACCATGAATCGTCCCCCATCGCAATGAATCAGGAACAGGTACCACAACCAGCCGTCGAGACATCTCTCCTGGGAGCAGAGATCAAGCGGGCAGAGTTCGAGAATGTTGATAGAACCCCATCCGATATGGATGAACAAATGGATACTACGGACGATGCTGCCCTCGCCAAGGAGCAAGCGTTGCGGGAGATGGTCCTTCGGAGCAGGAAAAGAAGGTTACTTGAAACACCCAGCAACTGGCAACGTACACCTGCCACGACCTTGACTGCCACTCCCAAAAACGCTTTAGAAGACCTTGCAGTGAGTTTCATCGCTGACGCCATTGCTCGACCGCGACCCTCGAAGCGTGTCAAAATGACACCGTCTCCATCGGCTATGGCTGCTTGGGGAAAAGTCCTTGAGCAACACGTCCAATCATCCAAGGCTATCATGGCGAAGATACAGTTAACTCAGTCCAGGCCGGAGAGAAATAGGCTCATGACAATTCTTCGGGAGAAAGACCGGTGCGTCTCTCCAAAGTATATGCTAGATTCCGTATAGTTTGGATGATTAAGATGATCGACACACCTCCCTTACAGCCGCATTGACGAAGAAAAGATGGCTTTGTTTTCATGTCCTGTGGAGGATGCCCCTACGCCAGTATCACCCTGGCCTGATTCTCACCCAGATGAGGGAATTCTGGAGCTCAGCGACACCGACGATGAGGTCGACTACGACACGGATGACGAGATGGAATAAATGTCAGGTAAGTGCCTCGTGGCGCCCTGCTCTCTAATGCAGGAAGGCACATGAAGCACGAAGCATGGAACATGGAACGTCATCCACACCATCAACGATGGGTCATCCTTCCTTTTCCTTGGTTAAGCGTACTCTTGCATTACACGCACCTCCCTCCTTATCAACCCAACTGCGTGCCCAGGTACTTCGCTGTTTTTCTTGCTATGCATTCCTTTCGCACCGCTCATCAGACGTTTTCTCACTCTGCGACTGTTGCACAACCACACTTCTTTGTAGTTTTATCCATGTCTCTCACCTCGTTATGCATAGTTTAATCACCACATCCCACGTTACCACAACTATTTTTCCCGTCGCATTATTCCAGATAATTGATTTATCCGTACAACGTATTAAGCAATCTTATTTTCTCCCTGTAAAGATGCCTTGTTCCACAATCATGGCGGCCATACTCATGGGCCGCGACGATGCACTAGCGCAGGTAACTGGCGGGCTCTTTCGGCTCATGGTCATTGCGGCAAGTGTGATCAATGGCTCTCAGTCATCAATAACTTGAGTGAAGCCTCTCTATAGCATAAGTTTCCTTGATTCTTCCAATGGATTACCCCGTTTATCGGGTCATCCAACTACTAAAATACAATACAGGATGGGATATTCATATCGTATAGATCATGCATTCGAGTCGCGGGGCCGGTGAGCGAGCCCAAAAAAGAATGAAAAATGAAAAAATAAAATGGCAATCGCGATGTGTCCACTTCTAGATCTCACCAGAACCGCCCAAACACGCTGCCCCGACCGCCGGTGACCGCGTTGGCGGCGGTACCCAGCAGGAGCCCGACGCCCTCCTGGATCGCATGGCTCACGGGCCCGATCGGCGTCGCGTCGAACACGTGCGGGCACGGCTGTGGCAGCGGGTCTGGGTTCAGGCGGGGCTGCTCGAGCTCGCGCTCGTATATGGACGGCTGGCGCGAGCCGCCGGACGCCAGATGCGGGTACGCCGGCGGCTCGAACGTGCGGCGCGCCGTGCGCAGACGGAGGAGCACCTGTGATTTATAGATAGTAAGATTTTTTTTTTTTTTAAAAAAATGGAATAGAACGGAAAATGGGCGGGCGCGACAGGCGAAGGCGAAAGGGGGTGGTTGTGACGAGGCTTTCTCGATTATATTGTTTTGAATTGTTTTTGGTCGTGACCGACTTACCTGCTCGTAGAACTCGATTTCGCCGTCCAGGTGCTCCTTGGCGAGCGATGCGAAGTCCTCGCCTTTTGCGTGTGGTAGGCGTCCATCTCGGCCATCGTCGTGTTCAGGACGGTCTCGCATCGCGAAGCGACTTCCTCGTCGGGCTGGTTGTGGAGAGAGAGCGTGGTCATCGCTTGTGAAATAAAAGTTAGACAGAGGCGACGTGCCTTGATCCTTCCGTTGCTTCCGTGTACCGGGATAATGCGTTTCGATGAGTATCTACGATAGGCTGCCAGGTGTGAACAAGCCAAGTCTATCTGGACACTGAAAGAGCGCTTTACTGCATATAACTGAGAAGGGTGAGCGACGCTTTTGAGGGCTTCGTGCGTGATCAATTGTGTTCTGCGCGCCTAAGATACCATCAGAACCCTCCAGGAAGGCTTGGTATGAAATAAGCCCCACGAACATGGTCATCATATAGGTCTGCGACGCTCTGCAGGGTCTCGCCTGTTTTCTGTAGCGCCCTAGTGAGCTTCAGACAATCTGGAACGGTAAGCAGTGTGCAGATACGGATACTATTTGAAGCACACCTTCACAGCCCTCACGCCAACACCACGCTCCTTGCTCGTTCACATAGCCTTTCGCTTTCGGGTGTTCCTCACTCTCACCGAGCTCCTCTCGATCGGACTGGAAATATAAATCTTCTTCCCGAGTTGTCACGCCAGCGCTGGGTAATGTAGCGATGGGCTTGGTGGTGATAAGCGAGAGCAAAGAGTATGACAGGAGGCGCTCTGCCTTTGACATCTCTAATTTTTTATTAATCGGGTCAGGTTTCATACAGGGCCTATAAATCACTGCTCCTCACCTACCCGGGCTTGCCGTATCTGCGTAAAAACGTTGCGTAGACCCTGTACCCCGGTGTCAATGGCTTTGTGTGGACATCGAACCGGTTGACAGCCTCAGTGGCCTCTTCGGCATCGAAATTGAAGTCGGGATGGAGCACGTTAAGATAGAACGAAGGTCCAGCAGGCGGGAGACTTAAATGTTGAGGGAGCTGGCGTTTCCATTCCTTCAAATCGAGAGCAAATTAATCGATCACAATATGCCAGATATGATTCCTTGCTCACCTGCTCGCTTTCGCAACTCAAGAAGAAGGTTAAAGCCTCCGCATATCGTGCGACAGGATGTCTACAATCCTCGCGAGGTATCTTTCAAGGTCACCGCGCCGTGCCTCCACAAAGTCATCGCTAACCGGCCGGAATATTGCTTTTCTGGAAGCGGAGGAAGGGCAATCCCGGGGAGGCGGCGCGTCAGAGCAGTATGCAACACGGCAAAATGAGAGAATCGACGATGAACTGTGATGCGCGAAGTATTGGGGGAGGAATTGACAGAGTCAGCCGACTCTGCATCTGACGGCTCGGATGTTGGCGCGTGGAAGAGCGAGGAAACGCTATAGACAACGTATGCGCCAGAAAGCGTCGAGGCGCGCTTCGAGGGCGAATGGACCAGGACTCGGAACGGTGGAACCTTCTGCCTCCAGGAAGGACCCGCATCAACGAAGTGCTTGTCCGCTTCGCTTGAGTGCGTTGAGTCCGTCGCTCCAGCCTGGCTTCCACGGACTGGCTCGTCGTCGTCGCTGGCCTCGAATACATGCTTCATTGAGGGTGGAGGCACGTCCGGCTTTGACGTACTAGCTCCGTTCAACACGTAAGCCTCGGCACCGCTCGTAACGAAGCTGGAGAATCGATTCAGGCTCTTGCCCCCGAAGAGACCTTGACGCAGGCTAGGGAGAGCGGCCATCATGCGCTCACCGGTGGTTTGCACTACGACAGGGATTGCTGGAGGAGGTGAAGAGGGTGCAATGGCTGCCGAGCCACGTGGTGTCAGCGAGGTAGTCGAGGCATCGCGTCCGCTTCCATTGGGGTGGCGTGCGTGGAGCGTGCTTCCCGCATCGGGAGCGGAGATGAAGTCGACGGTGAACTAGGGGAGGTCAAGGAGGGCGCAGCGAAGGAAGCAGGAAAAGGATTCACGGTATAATACGAGCGGGGGAGGAGCCCAATACGACCTCGCCGAGTCTTCACTAGACTCCATCCGTCGCCGACTTCCTCGCGAATGACAGTGATTTCATCGCCTGCTTTCATATCCAGTTCCCTGAATTCTGCCTTGCCCTCGAACGCGAACAATACTCTTGCCCCACGTCCGTCGATGCCCTCCTCGAAGTGGTCATCATCTTCGCCTTCGTCGTCTGACAGGGAGCGTGACCGCGAGCTGTCCGAGTCCAAATGCTCCGTCCACGCATTTGAGGTATTGATGCCCGCATCAAAATCAAGCGAAGGTGGGGCAGGGACGTCGCGCCTTGATTGAGCCGCTTGGCCCTGAGCCAATGCAAAAGAGAGGATGCCCCTCGTCGCAGGAGGCGGAGTCAAAGGACTCGGAGGTTCTGGGCTTGATGAGTGTTGCATTGTGATCGACGTTTGATATTGGTGAACGACAACAAAGCGTCCTGTGAGGGTGAGACCAGCCAGCTCACTCGAGGACGACAAATATAATGTTACTCGACCCCTGCACGCTCCACCCCAGCCCTCCGGAAAAGGCGTGTCACGGTGTCCCCGTTCCGCTCTGCACGTGCATCGCCGCTCACAGCGCTCACATCTCACAATATCTCGATTGCCACCTGGCGGGGCCAAGGGAATCGCACCACCTGGGGCATCGCGGTTGAACCAACCGCCTTCATGAGCGAAAGTCATGGTAAGTGGCGAATCCTTGTCGTCGTCTGCGACCGGAAGGATTCAGCTGGTGGCTCCCCAGATTCCTCCCAAAGCGTGCTCCAGCCCGTCACCTTGCCGTCTGGCGTGGTCATGCAGAATGGCCTTGTAAAAGCCGCGATGTACGAGCATATGGCATCTCTCTTTGGTGGCATGCCAAACGCCCACCACCTCGCGCTCTACCAACTCTGGTCGCAGGGCGGCTGGGGAATGATTATCACTGGAAACGTCCAGGTGTCGGGAGATCACCTTTCGCTAGGGAGGGACATGATCATCCCAAAGACGATTACCTCCGACACCTTGCGTTCCTACAAAGCACTCGCCTGTGCCATGCGTCCGGGGTCTGAGCAAAACTTACCGAAGAAACCAGACGCATCGACGCCTCGAACTCTCATTATTATGCAGATATCGCACGCAGGACGACAGTCTCCCATCGTGCTTGGAGGCCGTCTCCCCTTTGTTCCATCTCTCGCGCCAAGCGCTCTTGGACTTGGCCGCGGTGCCCCTTCGGGTTGGTTTGGCAAGCTCGTGTATAAGATCGTATTTCCGACTCCTCGCAGCATGACTCTGCGAGACATTGACCATGTCGTGGGTCGGTTTGTACTCGGCGCAAAGTTGGCATATGATGCGGGCTTTGACGGGATCGAGCTGCATGCATCACATGGATGTAGGTCCTCTCGAGCCCTTTGCACGCGGACGCGAGCTAATAACCATATAGATCTACTTGCTCAGTTTATTTCTCTCAAGGTAATAGCCCCATATCTTGCCACTGGTTTCTATTCACCTCTTTTCCAGAGCAACGTCCGAGACGATGCCTACAGCGCCCACCGTGCTCCTCTGCATCTACTTCAACGGATCGTGACTTCCATTCGCAAGGAGCTACCCAGGCCCTTCGTCTTAGGGGTCAAACTCAGCTCGTCAGATTATGTTGGATCAGGTTCGGTTCACGACCCACGAGCTGGAGAGGAAGCGGAGGACAGCGCAGTTTCCCATGTCGTCGACGTCGCGCGCTGGGACATGGTAGACTTTATTGAGATCAGCGGGGGAGACTACGAGAACCCAGGTACGACGGTTATTCTTCAACGCCCACTCGCCGCGCGTACTGAGGTGCAAAACTAGAATTCCTTACCACGGGTCGCCAAGCCTTCTACGCTCGCTTTGCGCGCAAAGCGCGTTCCGCCATCCACGCTCTGGCATCGTCCTCGCGGCGTCCATCAGTTCTGCTCACCGGCGGAATGCGATCCCCTGCCACTTTCCAAGACGCGCTCTCTCAAGGACACGCCGACCTCGTCGGCATCGGCAGAGGAAGCGTGCTCGCTCCCGATTTACCGTTGCTCCTCGAGGAGTTTCACTCGCAGCGACAAACGGGAACACCAGGCGGAGATAGCGAGCACAGTATGGATCGGGATTTTCCATCCCAACATCCGACGTTGTCGTATGCGTACGCGGATACTTCGCTGGTCCGTGTAGTAGCGTCCGTCCTTCGGTCGCTCGGGATTCTTCCCCTCCCAAGTCTGATAGGAGCTGGCGCCGCAACGACTTGGTACGCTGTGGCGATGAGGAGAATCTCTAGAGGCAGGGTGATTGACTATCAGATGGGGGGAATTCGTGCCGTTCTGATGTTGTGGCTCCCAGAGCTTCAAGCATCGACAGTCCTGTTCTCTTGCTGCATAGCTTGTTACGGATCCGTCTATCTGTGGTTCCATGTGTCTGAGAACCATGGACGTCCTGCGAAGTAACAACACTATCTTTGCTCACAATCGGGGTACATTCTAGCACTTAACCCTAGGCGGTTTTACATGATGACCGTAAACAACACGTATCACATAGACCACGTATTTCTAGATCCCACAATGCTCACTACTCGTCTCGTATTACTTCAGAGGACCACTGAATGCTGTGTCCTGTATTTCATTGTACATTTTACTTGGAAACTGCACGGTTTTAAAGCGTCCTCTAACAATCCGGGAATCCAAGACCTCCCCAACCTGTCCAGCTCGGATCACAGACACGGAAGTGAGCTGTCTTGTCGATCTCCTTCAACTCCGCGATCTCTTCATCAGTCAAATCGACAACTTTAAGGTTCGCTGATTTACGATGAGTGAACTCATTCATGATCATGAGATAAGTTGGGACAAAAGACTCACAAATGATACGCTCGCGCGTAACAGACTTCGGCAAGACTTTTCGGATAGGTGGATGGGTCAGCAAATTAATCAGTGGGAGTTGCTCGGCAAAACTCCTCACCATTCACATTCGGTGTGTTGACTTGGAACGAAACGAGCACGTTGGCCGGGGTAATGCCGTGCTTCTCCGCGAGGCGGCAGACGACGTCATGCTTCAAAAGAGGCGAGTTGTCCGAGCCGAGCGGAGAGTATGCGGTGACGACTATCCCAGCCTTCTCACAAGCAGCAAGAACATCCGTTTCAAGGCACGACCTAGTGTGCCAGAGGTACTAAGCGCTGAGCGGAACTGAGTCGAGGGAGGGGACGTACGGATGACGCTCGACTTGGTTCACTGCGGGGACTATCACATCGGGAACCTTGAGTAAGTCCTCGAGGTAAGCCACTGAGACGTTAGAGACGCCTGACAACGAGCGCCCATGAGCCGAGGCGATGATGGCTAGTTGACATGCGTACCAATGGCTTTGACTTTCTCGGGGTGCTCGCGGTAGACCTTTTCCATGCTTCTCCAAGTATCAAGCCAGGTCAGAGACTTGTCCGCCTTCCAGTCTTTGGTCATGGGCGCGGGCCAATGCATCAAGTCTACAACAAGTCAGAGCCAGATTACGGTCGCATGGAGGACATCACGCACAGAGATCGACGTAATCGGTGCCTAGCGACTCCAATGATTTGTTCAGTGCTCCAAGGACGTCCCTATGGTCTGGATTATTGAGCTTTGTGGTCAGGAATATCTCGGAGCGCGATACGCCAGAAGCCTTGATGCCTGCCCCGACCTCCTTTTCGTTATCTGGGCCATGTGACAATATTCAGGACGGGACATGGAATGGTTCATTCACGGCACTGACCATACGCGGTAGCCGTGTCGATGTGCTTGTAGCCATTCCTTAGTGCGGCCTCGACAGCGTGCTCGACCTTGCCAGGTTCCGACTTCCACGTCCCTGAAGGAGTCAAGCGGACAGAACGTGAGCCGACGCCCCTGCGCAAAGGGTATGTATGCTAAGCACCAAGGCCGATGAGGGGCATGATGGCCCCGGTGTTCAGCTTTGTGACTTGCTGGATCGGCATATTGTTCTCGCGCTTGTGTATGGTCTGAGGTGGCAGATCGCACGAGGCACGAAGTCAAGGGAAATATGAGATTGGTCGGTTTATATATGCCCGCTGAGTGCCGGGCACGAACGATCCAGACCAAAAATGATAAAAAAAACAGGGCAGAGAAAGACACATCGGATCGGGGATCTCATGGCGCCTTGCAGCCACGTGGCCATACGGCGATATTGGGCATCACGTTATCGTGTCTCGACTGCTTCTCGACCTCGACCACCCGACGATGCCCTCCATCAAAAAGTTCAAACAGCGGCCATCCCTGAGCGAAGATGTCGACAGTGTGGCCACAATGTCATCCATGGATCCTGTGTAGGGCACCAGTAATCCTTTCCTGAGCAGAGCAACCCACTAACGAGTTTAAGCCTTTACACACTCGTCGCCAATCAAATGAAACGTGGGATAGACCCGTCTCGTCGTCACTCACTACTCCGTTGAATGCTCTATAGTTTCCTTGAACAAAAAGAATAAACTCAAGAATGCGAAGCTTATCCGAGGCGCGAGAGATCAGCTCGAGAATTTGGCATGTGATCCCGTTGGTTCTGAACCTGAGAAATCCCTGAAGCGTCCATTTTCTCGCGCAGATGTCGACACGATCGCAGTTGTTGGAGAAGGCGCGGTGTGAATTGTGCGTGTCACCGGATCGTCACTATGCATATATGCGTGACAACAAGGATTCCTGGCCTGCAGGGCGAGTTGCGTACAGGACCACTCGACAGGTTATGCGCAAGATTTGGATGAACTCCGCTCCCTCTGGATGAGCGGGCTTCAGCTGTGTGAGGCGCTATCGGTCTGTCATGCCCGTTCAAAGTTGTCTGTCCTATTGTTGGCTTCGTGCATGCCATGCAGACACCAGTCTTGCGGCTACTCTTTTGATGCCTTGCCTTCAGTTCCATAATCATCTGGCTATGCTCATTTCAGGACTGCAGGGACTTCTTTCCAGCGAGGAAGAGATGACCCGCAAACTGGAACTTGATCGCGAGAAGAACTCTGTGGTGTACTTGGCTCAGGCGAAGGCTGACTGTGAAGGTATCATTTCTCTCATCTTTGCGTTCTTCCTTAGTGACTCTCCCAAATCTTAAGAGCAAGATCGGCTTATATCGTCAGCGTCGCTTGGCCGAGTGCATATTCAGTAACTTTCTTAGAAAAGACTTATCCATGGAATACAGATGTGACAATGATTATCCTTATTTTCTGATATCCCCGCACCCTCATGTGCAGCTATTCTACCGGGCGCTCCCATTCTTCCTCATCCACGAAACTTCGGTAATAGATGACAGAGTCAACCCATTCTTCTCCTTTACCGTCTGCGCGTCTCAATCGCCCCGCACGTGGAATGAGACCTGCCCGGGTGAAGCCAAGCGAGTCCCAGATCCTACGAGCGGCCTGTTTTAAATGCCACCAGTCGTCCTAGAGAGCAGCATGCACATACCTCAAGCTCCCTGTATTATTTGCATATACCAGATTGAAGACGCTCGCTTTGTATCCAAGCAAGGGACCGTAATGCAAGTACGACTTGCCGAGAGCCATTCCATACCCGAACTGCCGATGAGCAGGGGGGATCAAAAAACCTGCATTGCATATCTTTCCTTTGTTCCATCAGCGCCGCCCGCCGCCGATTATCGTTGCGTGCCTCCGCACCTCCGCACCCCCGCCATCGCAGACAGGGGGGAGGCACGGCGGTCGTAAATTTGACAACCAACTCACATGCGAAGATCGCCCGGGGTAGTTCGGCTTGACATAGTAAAATCCGACGAGTGCGTCTTCCCAACTGCGCCCACCACGAGAGGCCTCTAAATCCCAATCCTCCTCCCCCAGCGCCTGCCCCCAACCGACGCCTGCGCCTCCGAGCCCAACCCGTCGTCCGTCGTCCGCCACCGCGTCCGCCATCCCAACGGCAACGATCACGTCCGCAGCCCAGAAGTACGCCTCGAATGTGGCACGCGTATAACCGTGCGTCTTGTCGCCCCCGTCGCTCAGATTCGCCGCCGCCGCCGACAACGCCACCGCGGTGGCGGCAGCGGACTCCTGCGGATACGTCCGACCGGCCTCGATCTCGGCTGCGAAGACGCGGTGGGTGTATTCGAGGAGGCCCGGGTGCGCGCGGGCGCTGTCCAGTCTCAGGTGGTGCAGCACCAGGCGGCGGAAGGGCGCCGGCTGTGGCAGATCCCAGCTGGTGGGCGGCAAAGGGTTGACTGGCCCACCGGCGGCGACTGTGAAATTGCCATACGCCGACATCGTGTGTCGTGTTCAGGCTCACGGAGTCGTGCCCGATGCCTGACGTATGTGCGGCGTTTGCTGGTGATGATTTATGACCTTTCATTATCACCATCAACAAACCAACAAAGTAATTGGGTTAGGTGTACAGCTGACAGACTTTTTTTTAGAATTGAGTACGAGAAATTTCATCGATCGTTAGAAAGCATAACACGATGAGCCTAGACCCGACACAAACATCTATTACGCGTTTGACCCATCCGAATTGCTCAACCGCGAATAACAATACCGTGCGTATGTGTAGAGTTTCTCATGACTCATGAGCAACGGATGTGCAAAGAAAGATAACTAGGAGAATACGTATACAGCGCCTATATGCATCGAATCAGTAACAAGGGTAGTGGCCATCCTCCTATTCTGACTAAAAGCCAATGGTGGTGGGCAGACAGCCTTGGGAATAGACTACGCAGCGATGGGTGTGCGTTTAGAATTGTCCTTTTTGGTCGCCGCCTCCTCAGCTTCTTTGACAGCTTGGATTGTACGATTCTTTTCGTCCTCAATTTCCTGCACTTTTGCTCCCAAGGCCTTACTCTGACTTGGCTTATTAAAAATGACAGTCTTGTGCGGGCTTAGTGCGCCCATCGACCCTGTCTGTGGCGCCGGAACGCTCACTATAGGCGTAGTAGTTGAAAGGCCCCGGTGGAAAGTTGACGGAAGTACGCGCCCCTCCGGATGTTGGAACGGACAAGTGGCACGAGTGCAGGCTGCACCAAATCGGCAAGGCATTGCTTGAGCCTGCGGCTGCGTTCCAAGCTTGCGCGAAGCGGGATGTTGGAAAGTACAATCCCTGCGAGTGCAGGCAGCGCCGTAGCGACAGTAGACACTGTTATGAGAGGGACGCGCTGGTGTCGACGGGGCTGCTGGCGTAGTTGGCTGGTGCTCAGCTACATAAATGTCAAAACCAGATGGTAGCCTAGGTATAGGCAGGCACATACCAAGAGCAGGATTTACAGCTGCAGGACTAATATGTCCCTTAATACAGTCTTTGTCCTTGCAGTCTTTTCCTTGCTCACATGCTTCGTTACTGAGTACCATTCCACTCTCTGGTGTCGCAACTGGCGAGGGATGTGACCATCGACAGTGAGGATTTGTGCACTTCAGGGCAAATTTGCAAAGAGTAGGTGACTGAGGGCGCTCAGGGACTGCAAAATTTGGCCGTATAGGTTGGGAAGGAGTAGGGGTGGGGGCTGCGGTAGGGGCGGGGTTCGGTGCAGGAGTATCGACTGATTGAGGAGTAGGAGTGGGTTGGTCTCCCAGCGGGAAAGGTTCTGGGCATGTAAGTAAGAAAGAGCGCTGCCTCGACCACGACCACTGTGCTCACCCTTTCCACTACCGCGACCCCGATTTGATCCGCCACCAATTGGCGGTCCATTATATCCTCCAGGAGCACCGTACATCCCTACGTCCTGCGTGCCAGGTTGCATCGGGAACCCACCATATTGTCCAGGATGTCCAGGATGTCCAGGATTCATCATACCCAGACTTGAGGCCATTTGGGCCATCATCGCCATCTGGTTCATCATCATCTCTTGCAGTAGAAGAGGGTTCGGGCCCATCTGTGCCGCGGCCATGGCATTCATGTCCATCCCGTTCATTCCGGGTGGGACAAACCCCGCAGCGATGGCAGCCTGTAAGTCCATTTCGCTCGGCCCTGGGATGTTGTTCTGCATATTGTCTGGTCGAGAGAAATTATTGCTACCAGTGCGTGGGCCAACACGCTCCAAGAGACTTCGCGAACCAGGAGGACCGCTTTGTCTTGCATCGCGCATGGCACGCGGCCCAGACGGTAGGTCCGTCCGTCGACTCTTATGGGGGTTCTGTCCGGACGGGGAAGGAGAGCGAGCGGATGCAGTTCGCTTCTGAGAGGTGGGAGGTTGGTTGGGAAGAGCTTGGGATATAGCTTGTTGGTATAGAGGAGCGCTGCCTCTGGGACCACTGGGGGGGTTCCGGCGACTATCCGGAGGTCCTTCTCGCACAGGAGTGACAGGTAATAATGGTTGGGAATCAGCGGGTTGTGTCTGTGACTGGGAGCCCAGCTCTGACTCAGGTGCACCTCTCGCAGCCTCTGCGAAGAGCCAGTCTATGAAACCCCTCTCTGGAAGAATATCAACAGGGAATCCGAACAACAGAGAGCGCGACAACGTACCTACAACAGTTCCGATGACTGAAGGAAAAAAAGGTGAGAAATAGACAACGGAACGCAGAGCGTAGAACGCACGATCTTCTAACTCTGAGGATATTTGGTCTGGAAATGGTCCATTAAAAATAAGCTATCTATGAGTAGGTAGAAACATGCCTCGAGTCTTGTTGTTGATGATCATAATAGTAATGTACTCGGCCATGACCGGGTCTATGAGGATTCAGCGGCTTCCAAGAATTCGAAAAGGACGAAGAACGGACCTGGCTCAGCACTGTACCCGCGTTTGATAAGTTCATCCTGGATGGCGCTCTGCAGATGTGAGTGAGTTCACACGACTCAGGTGCATTGGGAAAGAAGTAGATACCTCAAGTGCCTTTGCCCGTTCTGTGCTGATGGCAAGACCGAAAGGCATGGTGGTGGAGGTCAACGACGAAGACGTTGAGTCCCGTGCCGCGGCGAAGCGGCTCCATTATGTAATCTGACTCGCACTGCCCACGCCCACCACCACAAATCCACAAATGAGTCACGTCTCTTCCCGGTAGTTTACTGACGAGTATATAATATGGACAAAAACTGCAGTGGATTGGAATTGCCCGGCCTTTCCTTAATTTATTCATTCTCCCACACAAAAGCTCGGGAACTTTCGGATTCTCTACACGAACGCTTTGCGAGAACATTTTAGAGGAACCTTGTTCCAGCCGTCAAGCAAGATTGATGATCTCCAATGCATCTCGGGAAAATTTGGGCCCTTTGGAGGGCTTCCTTCCCTGCAGCGTAACGTCCCTCTATGCTTCTCTGATCACAAAAAGAACGATATTTTGGTCAATAGATGGCAGCTCCCTCTCAAACTACCCTTCGATGCCATTTAACCTTCAACCTCATGTCATTGATCGACTTCCCCGCCTCATAGCCCAGCCAGGAGTCATTGTTTGGGTAATGGTTCCTTTCGACGAGTTTCAACCTAAAAATACATTACTCCCCCCTCCAGAATGGACATGACAGCGAATATCGTGCTGTTTCATATCGCCTTGGCGCACCAGTGTCCCTCTGCTATGTTTCCCCGTATTCGTTTCCGCTTCTAGCCGGCCCCCTTGAACCTGAGCCTAGCTGTTGTGTCCCGAGCCTGAGACTTGAACACCCCGTTCCGTCCTCTGTACCTTTTCATCTCTGTCTTTCCCAATCTCGCGGCCCTGTCCCAGTGATTCATCATGCCACCGCGAAAATGTCGCTCAGTTGAATCTTTAGTGTACCCGTGATTCCTCTCGTTGTCTTGAGACGTCATAGAATCCGCAGGTGTCATGACCGGCTGCAAAGGGGCACTTTCCTGCTTAGATGACCGCTGCTAGGGTCGTTGCTTTGTTCTCTGGCCTCTCGGCAGCATCGGCCGGTGCCCATCATAGTGCCAATGGTCTCCTTGCTATGCTCTGTGCGTGTCGGTGAGTCCGTCGATGACATCATGCTTAATGCAACTGACCGTTTGCATAGACAGTTTCTCCTCAAGATCGGGATCAGCAATACTAATCTGCTACACCGGTTCCAACGCAGATAGCTGTGTGTCGGCAAGATTCCCGTCATCCACTGTCCGAGTCGGAAGCTTGAATCCACCGCGGATCGACGCCAAAGCGGATTCCGGCAACATCTCGTCCAGAGGTACTTATCGTGGCTGCTCGGCTACGGATATGGTCGGCAATCTGCTGCAACTATACAGCCCAGCGCAGGGTCGAATGTGATTCGTAGCAATTAGCCCCGTTGAATGTCCTACTCAGCCTGAAACCGCCAAAGCATCGGGTAGGGGACTTCCACAGTGCAGCGACCTATGAGACACAAATACGGCTTTTACTTATTTGGACCGGGGTAGAGACTTCAGCGGCCTGGCGTATAGACTGCCAGTGGTATGCATGCCGTCAGCGAATCGTAAGTATCGTACCGTAGGTGATTTGATCATCGGTGACCGGTGACCGCGTGTGTTGGGATCATCAGAGGTCAAGCTAGTCAAGCTTGCTCGGATATACGGATGTGGGACCCTGGAAATTCGCTGATCAATCATTCATTACCTTCATCAGCCCGAGGTCGGTAAGGAATTGCATATTTTTATGATGCAGTTACGACCGGGCAAACTGCGCATTTGCACCTCGATTTGCACCACATGATGAAGGCAGCATGAAGGCATATTCCATTGGGCCTCATGTGAATCCTGCATTTGGGTGACGCTGAGGATCTGCTTCGGCGATACTTCCACCGGTGATACTTCCACGAGCGAAGTGGCCTCGATTGATATGTAGCCGAGTCGTTTCCAATCGAACAGAAGGCGAAGTAGTGTGCACTGACTACTTGAATCCGGCCCGGTATAGCGTCGGAATAACCCGTCACTAACCCGTCTTTTCTTTTTCCCGGACGGATTTGAGGCCTCGGTATCTACTTTACTAACTTTGGTCTGGAGGCTGGTACCCCACCTCATAGAACTGAGGTGAGCACCGTTCGTTACTCTTTCTCCATCGATGACCTGTACTTGAGGCTGATTGGCACATTTTGTCGTCCTTCATGCAGGAAATCTCCCCCCGCGCGCCGCGCGCCACTCGAACCACCCATCTCAGTTCCTTTTGCTTGCATTAGTTGACAGCTATAGCCAAAAAAAAAACTTGAGAGCCCCATTGCATCAGCTTTACAAAAACGAAAAACATTGCGCCCGCATTTATCACTTCTGTTCTCGTTCCGTGTTTCATGTCAAGTACGCCGTCCTTCGCATCTGAGCGCTTAAATGCGGTCACATGGTTGCAGTGTTCTATTTCTCTGACGGGGGAGGGCAACACGAGAGTGGAAGGGAGAGCACCCAAATGGATGCTGCTCAGCTCCTAGAGGCCGGCACGAGGCCGCCCCGTATGTTAGCACCGGTAATGTCCACCGTGATGGTGCTAATCTTGAGCGGATTGCGGTTATCTCGGTCCATTAGACGTCAGTAGCCTGCGCACGTGTCGGCAAGAAGCAGCCCCAAAGGACCAATGACTGCCATGAACACACGCACGCTCCTAGTTCAACGCCTTCGTCCCTTCGGGCACAATAACTACTGGGAACAGATTCAACAAACCATGTGCAATCATCTTTCTGGGATTCTTCTTTCCCGACCTGGTACCTAGCCACCAAAATTCTAATAAAGACCGCATTCTTCCCTGTAACCCCCCCGCTTCGTCGAGCCTCTTTCCCCTCGTATAATTCGAGACTTCCTTCCGCAAACCGGACTATTGTGCTTCTCAGCGATGGCTGGACTCTCTAAGGTTTCTATGATCTTTGCGTGCGTCATATTGCTCTCACTGGCTCTCGCACCTGGCTGATTTTGGCGTGTGAAGTGCGGGAACTGCCCTGTTCTCAGACGGTTATGCCAATGGCGTTATCGGGAATGGTACGTGACTGCCACCTCATGCCTCAGCTCGTCTCTTACCTATATTCGTTATTGAGTTAATACTAGTAAGCCGCACTTCGACATACTCAGCCACGGAGGATATTTAACTCAGCCCATGTCTTCAAGTCTTGAAAAAACTATATCCCGATGCTGTTAACCACAACAACTACAGCAAGACACTGACTAGCGTAACTTTCGCGGGGACCTTTGTTGGCATGCTTATATTTGGTTATATTTCTGACAAGATAGGCCGCAAGTTTGGGATGGTGCGCACTGCCTTCGTTCGGCATCACGAGTGACTACAAAGGGGTATTTTCCTTCCCAGATGGCCGCTACTGGAATCGTTGCTTTGTTCTCTGGCCTCTCTGCAGCCTCGGCCGGTGCCCACCATAGTGCCAATGGTCTCCTTGCTATGCTCTGTGCATGTCGGTGAGTCCGTCGATGGCATGATCATACTTAATGCAACTGAAGCAATTCTATGTAGCTTCCTCCTCGGCATCGGTGTTGGTGCAGAATACCCTTGCGGATCCGTTGCAGCCTCTGAGCAGTCAGAGGAAGAAGGAATCGCAAAGAACGCGCAGCATAGGTGGTTTGCCCTAGCTACCAGTGCGAAACACCTCCGGCATCTCCAGCCTCCGGTTCTGGTACTTACGTACTTCCCTAGATACCATGATCGACTTCGGTTTCGTTATCTCCTCATTTGTGCCCCTGGTTCTGTTCTGGATGTGGGCGCTTTCCTCGCCACCTTTTTCGGGCCTCTGTTCACGTTCGATCTTCACAGATTTGGCAATGATCATTTGCGAGCCGTTTGGCGGTTGTCCCTTGGACTGGGGGTGATTCCCGCCCTCGCCGTCCTTGTTTGGCGAATGAACATGCAGAATCCATCACATTACAAAAGAATTCGATGCGCGACACTCGGATCCCATATTGGCTCATCATTAGACGTTACTGGGTCAATCTCCTGGCCATCTCGCTCACTTGGTTTATCTACGACTTCATCACGTGCGTGTGCTCCTATAATCTATATCTATCATTGAGGTATAGTGACCAATCTTCAAACTCCAGGTATCCTGTGAGATTGTCAACGAATCTATTCGTGTGAGGACCTACTGACACTGTTATCCAGTTTGGCATCTACTCATCTACCATTGTGGATACGTATGTGCAGACATCTCGATCTAGAGAGTCTGAATCTAATCACCTCGTAGCATCACTGGTGGCGACACTTCACTAGGCGTTGTGTTCGGTTGGGCGACTGTTATCACGTAAGCCACCAGCGGTTTCCTCGTGTCCCTGCTCATTAACCTCTTGGCAGTTTGTTCTACATGCCCGGGACTATCGGTGGTGCCTTCGTGGTCGACTACCTTGGCCCCAAGTACACTATGGTACGCTTTCCAGTCCTTTTGACCACTCCAACCTGACGTCCTTGGTATACTGGAAGATCACGGGTCTGGTGTTGCAGGCCATCATTGGCTTCATCATGAGCGGTCTCTACGACCAGTTGAAGAAACACATAGCTGCGTTTGCTGTCGTTTATGGGATTTTCCTGAGCTTTGGTGAGCTCGGTCCTGGTAACTGCCTTGGTCTCCTCGCAGCCAAGGCTGGACCTACCGCCGTTCGTGGGCAGTTCTACGGCCTCGCTGCTGCGATCGGTAAGGTTGGCGCTTTCGCAGGTACTTGGTGTATGTCATTTTTCACCGTTACCCATACCCATCACCCGAGTTAATTATGTGGACTTATGTATAGCCTTCCCCGCAATCATTGACGGTATGTGACATCGTCTTTCATTATCAGCGTCTTATCCATCAAGTCCTCAGACTTTGGTGGCCCATCGACTAACCGTGGCAATACCGGGCCATTCTGGGTCGGTAGCGGTCTTGCGGTCCTGAGTGCATTGATTACATTCTTCTTCATCCGCCCTCTTTCGCACGACGGTTTGCTGGAAGAGGATAGGATATTCCGGGAATACCTTGAAGCACATGGTTACGATACGTCGAAGATGGGCTTTGTGGAGGAAGGTGACGAATGGTCGGAAGCGTCAATGCACGAGAAAGACACGAACACGAAAGCGGATGGTGCCTGAGAGTGTAATTCAACTTGGCTTAGCAGTTTTGTGGTTCTTTATGGTGTTGATGAATGATCCTGATATCTCTTGGGAACTGAGCGTTGTACGTAGTGGGTGCTTTGTGGCTCCCGCCATCGAAACCGTTGTCTGATTTCTAGGCTGGGGGTCCCTCAGACGGGGAACTAATTGTGTCATCGAATGGCTTGTTCATTGTTTTCTTGGCAGCCGTGTGGCCAAACTCGCTGAAACACTACTCTACACACCTCCATTATTGTACGACAAGGGGCATCTACTTATGAATAAGACCTTCCGTAACGATCTAGCATGCCTGTTCATAACATTGTGCGTCATGCTCAACATACAGCATCAGAGGATATAAGGATGTTTTAATCTCATAAAAAGAGGGTCCTCAATGCTGCATTGGTACGGCCCCCTTCCCTGACTTCTCAAGTTCGTTTCTAAATGAATAAAAAGAAAGAAAGAAAAAAGAAAAAAAGAGCACATTGAACATCAAGCATCAAGAGGATATGAAAGCAGGGTAGTACGCTCACCTCAGCTGCACGCTGAACTCCTCCTCAATGTCATCATCATCCCAATTATCCTCCCATAGCTTGTCCCCCTCCGACTTTGCTACACCTGGAGTAACCCCTCCGAGGTGCGACAGATCAGTTTGGGAGTCGTCCCAGTCTAAGCTCGTCAAGATCGCTCAGTCAGCGTTCGGGAGAAAGCGAGCGTGCCACCCGGGTGTAGTTGGTGCTGCTACCACTACTGCTCACCTTGGACGGCAAACTCCTCAAACTCGTCGTCCTCCTCCAGCACGCTGAGATGGGGGACTTGCTCGCCCTCTTTTGGGGATTCAGTTTCCTTGGCTGGGTCTTCTGGTTTGGATGTCGAGGCCGCCGCGGAGGACATGACTGTGAATGTGAATGACGGGTTTGTCTGAACGGTTACGCGTTCTTCACGTCTGAGCTCTGTCGCACGTGACTCGATCACGAGAAACGACCACTTTCTCATCACGATAAGGAGAATCGCATACAAAATACCCCCGACGTGCTTATCATTCTCACTCACGGCCGGAGCTAGTTACGCCCTATCCTGACGTCCTATCTAGTGTATCTGGGTCCCGGGAAGAGCGATCCACAGGGCTGCCTCATGGTTGTTTCCAGGAGTGAGAGCGTGCTCATCGTTGGCGCCGGCTGCTTTGGCATATCCACGGCGTATCACCTCCTTCAGAGAGGCTTCACGGATGTCACGGTGCTCGATCAATCAGAGGAATTGCCGGCCCCAGACGCGGCCAGTACAGACATAAACAAAGGTGAGGGAACGCCTGTTTCTCGCCCGCTCTCCGTCGAGATACTTGACAAAAAAGTTCTTTCGGACAGTCGTGCGCACGTCCTATTCCGATATATTTTACGGGCAGCTGGCTCGGGATGCTATCGAAGAATGGAAGAAGGCCGACGAATGGGGCGACACGTACCGAGAGTAAAAATGCCGTTCCCCCCCCATCACTTAGCCACCCCCAAAATCCGGACATATTGATTCCTTTCCTCGTCTGTCTTCTGCCCTTTAGGTGCGGGGTTCTTATCTTGGGCACGGAGGACGAGGGGCTCTACGCATCGAAGGCATACGCCAACGACGTCGCTCTCGGCGTGCGCACGGTCAAGTTCGACGCCGGAGATCATAGCATGCGCACCGTCTTCCCGGACGACGTCGAGACTGGCCCTTCGTTCGAGGGCGACTCTGGGTACCTCAACCTGGACGCTGGCTGGGCCCTCGCTGCTCGCGGCGTCGAAGTGCTGACGGCGCGCGTGATCGCCTTGGGAGGGAAGGTCGTCGGCGGTAAGGCCGTCGCGGGTCTCGTCCGAGAGGCCGGGGTGACGTCGGGCGTGACGCTTGCTGATGGGTCGTCCATCGGCGCGGCCCTGGTGGTCATCGCTTCTGGGTCGTGGACAGCGTCCACGTTCCGCGACTTGGACCTCGCGGAGAGGTGTGCCTCGACTGGGTGAGAAGCGTTTACCAACACGAAACGCACCTTCAATTGGAGAACGCACTCACTCATCCGCCGTCCCAAGTCACAGCACCGCGACCATTCGACTTACCCAAGAAGAGGCGGCACGGTACAGGGGCGTCCCCGTCGTACTGGATTTTCGTTCTGGCTTCTACGTATTTCCAGTGCGCCTTTCGAATGGGTAGTAGCTATCAACCCCACCCCAGTTGATTTCCCATTTACAGCCCACAGACGATAACATCGTCAAGCTGGCCATTCACGACTCCGGGGTGGTGCACTATCCTCTTAGCGACACAGACAAACCGATTTCGACGCCTCGCACGGTCTCCTCTCACGGCGATGACGGTCTGCGGGTGCCACAGTCATCTTTGAGGCGCCTGCGCAGTTCCCTACGTGGTATCTATCCTGAACTCGCCAAGAAGCCGTTTGCCGCGACCCGGTTGTGCTGGTAAATAGCGCCTCTCCCTCGAGGCAGTCCTGTCTTGATACCTCGTGCTCTGTCGTAGGTACACGGACTCCTCGGATGGCGACTGGGTAATCGGATATTACCCGTCGGACTCTGGCCTACTTTTAGCGACGTCAGGAAGTGGCCATGCTTATAAGGTGACCCATGATTTTTTTTGACGTTTATCTCGTTCACCACTGAACATGCGACTATAGTTCTTGCCCGTGTTAGGGCGCATAGTTTCGGACGCCATCGAAGGAAGGCTAGACCCCGCAATCGCTCAAAGGTTCGCTGTTGACCGTAAATACTCGACTCTTGACCGGCTTGACCCTTCTCGCGGTCATTTGAGACCAGTAAATCTCATCACTGTACCGCTCTGTGCGCCTGAAGATCTCCTTCCTTGCAAAGTCGAAGACGATGGTGGCAGTTGAAAGGAATGTATTTGCGTAGATGGGTGTACTCATACAGGCTTACGGCAGAATGGATAAGGATAACATATAGATCATACCTCGGGAATAGGTGGTGGATCATTAATCGATCATTTGTCGATTATTTTACTCCTGTGGCATGCCAATTACCACAGATATGAGGCCACAGGTGCATCAGCACGGGTTGAAAACGCCTTTAGCCACGAACACCTATGAACTCGCGCCATGACTTGACCTCAGAGGGGATCCGGCCCTCGACGTATTTCCGCAGGCCACCGTGAGGTATTTTTTTTGCAAGACTGTCGACGAAGAGCTGAGCCGTCCGTGGATTGTTCAGCAACGGTAACCCAAAATCGACGGCATTCCTAAGTTCACCGGTCATCAGCTTCAAAAGGGATAGACGCCTCGTGAACTGCGACACGCACCGTCGTGCAACGTAGTCCTCATCTGTCAAGGACATTCCGCGACTGCGGGCGAGATTGATTACGCATTGGATATCATACTCGTCAAAGACCTCGCGAAGCTTGCGTTTATCTTTCGTTGGGAAAAAGATGCGCTTTGCCGAGACATACGACAAGTCATTGAGGAACTCTTCCACTACCTGCGAGGAGCAGTATAGTCGGAAACCCAGATTGGAGAGCGTCATCGCGATGGTGCGCATCTCTGGCGTCCTGATATCCCCACCTAATAGGAAGCCTGATTTTTCGCGGGGAACTTTGAAACCAGTTGTGCTGAGTAGGGACGCCCAGTAAGCTTCATGAATATCGCGGCCAAAGGACGCCACCTCCCCGGTACTTGCCATCTCTAAAGATATATGTTATGAGTGTAAGCTTTAGTGAGTACCCATCTTACGCACCGACGCCAAGGAAAGGGTCCGCGCCGCCCAAACGGGTCCAAGAAAACTGTGCAACCTTTACAGACGTGTAATCCCGAGCTTGTGCCATAAGATCGATCGGCTCTGGGACATTTACACCCGAGATAGCCGCCGCTGCCGTCTCGATGAAATTGTGGCCGAGAACTTTGCTCACGAACGGGAAAGAGCGCGATGCGCGCAAGTTGCACTCGATCACTTTGAGCTGCGATTCTTCGCCCTTCGCACCGGCCTTGCGAATGATTTGCATATTGAATGGGCCGGAGATGTCAAAGGCAACCGCCACCTTCTGCGCAATCTCCTTTAGGCGCGCCATGTCGGACTCGGGAAGGGAAAAAGGAGGAAGGACGAGTGTCGCATCACCGGAATGCACGCCAGCGTTTTCCACGTGCTCCGAAATTGCATGCACGAGGAGGCGGCCATGGTGTGCGACTGCGTCCACGTCGATCTCCTGGGCACCGTCAATGAATTTGGTCACAACGACGGGATGCAAAGGGGAGACTGAAGCGGCAGCCGAAAGGTTGTATTCAAGGGCCGACTCCTCGTAGACAACATTCATAGCGGCGCCAGAGAGGACATAAGATGGGCGAATAAGAACAGGGTATCTGAAGCGCAGTGTTGAGACTATGAGCGAGTCAAATACGCGCACAGAGGGACATACCCTACGCGCTCGGCAAAGGCTTTAGCGGCATCAACGCTTGTGACCTCGGTCCATTCAGGCTGATCAACGCCGATCTTGTCGAGCACAGAAGAGAACTTGTGCCGATCCTCGGCCATATCGATATTTTCGGGGTCTGTTCCAAGGACCTTTACACCACTCTCCTTGAGACGCAACGCGATATTTTGCGGCAATTGACCTGTCCCATCATCAACAGAGCACACGTCATGAGAAATGAGGACGCCACCTCCAACACTGACGACAACACCCTGCGCACTCTCCAATTCGAAAATGTCCATTACCCGCTCCCATCCAAGCTCCTCGAAGTATAGCCGATCAGCCTCGTCGAAATCCGTAGAGACGGTTTCGGGATTATAGTTGACCATAATGGTGCGCACCCCTTGGTTACGTAGACTTCTCGCGCATGTCACGGCGCACCAGTCGAATTCGACGCTGCTGCCTATGCGGTACACTCCGCTACCAAGTACCATCGTACCATGTTCGTCAAATTCGACATCGTGTTCCGAAGCGTTGTATGTCGTATAGAGGTAGTTTGTATGAGCGGGAAACTCGGCCGCAAGAGTGTCGATGCGTTTGACGAAGGGAGTAACCCCTAATGACTTGCGATGGGCGCGGACAGCCGCCTCATTCGAATTGATCAGAGAAGCGATGTGAACGTCTGCGAAACCCATGCGTTTGGCACGTGTCATGAGCTGTGCATCGATAGCTTGTACACTGCCAGCAGCAGTCAACGCGCGATGCGTCTCAACGATATTCTCAAGCTTGTATAAAAACCACTATAAATCCGATCAAGACACGTGTCCATGTAGCACCAAGAAGAAATCACGCACCTTGTCGATCTTAGTAAGGTCGTGAATGCGATCAACTGTGTAGCCTTCGAGATACATCGCCTGCGCGATAGCAAATATCCTCATGTCCGTCGGCTTCTGCAGTACACGGTCCAGCTTTTCCCTCTCCATCCTCTTGCCGAAGACTTCGAATCCAACCCATCGTGGGTCTACCATGCGTACGGCCTTCATAAGACTCTCCTCAAATGTGCGGCCAATAGCCATGACTTCGCCTACAGACTTCATCGCAGAGCCAACCTCGCGGTTGACCTGAGATGAAAACTTGGCTAAGTCCCATTTAGGAATCTTCGTGACGATATAGTCAAGGGAGGGCTCGAAGCACGCGGTCGTAGTCTTCGTGACGGCATTGGGAAGCTCGGGCAGAGTATAGCCAAGTGCGAGTTTTGCGGCTGTGTACGCGAGCGGATAACCAGTAGCCTTAGAAGCTAGTGCACTGGAACGGCTCAGCCTAGAGGGTTCTGTCAGTGAGCTTTCATGCAAGGGTTGACACGGGGCGTACCGAGCATTGACCTCAATCACGCAGTACTCCCGGCTATTGGGATTCAGAGCATATTGGATATTACATTCGCCCACGACGCCAAGGTGACGAATGACCTGTCGCATATAGTCAACACAAGGAATGCCGAAAACGCTCGTGGCCGTACTTTGAGGGCAGCACTCCGTAACATATGATATTCGCCATCCGTCAATGTCTGCGAGGGTGCGACAACAATCGAATCTCCTGTATGCGTGCCAAGCGGGTCGAAATTTTCCATGTTGCAGCATATAATTGTGTTCTGGACAGTAAGGATCTGGCTCATGAACGGAAGCTGAGTCATAATGAAGGGAAAGGGAGGACAAACATCTGCGCCATCACGAACTACCTCGTACTCAACCTCCTTCCAGCCCTTCATACTGCGCTCAACGAGCACTTGTGGGGAAAGCGAGAGACCGCGGGCAGCAAGATCGCGAAGTTCTTCCGGATCATTGGCAAAACCAGAACCAAGGCCTCCGAGAGTGAACGCCGAACGCATGATAACCGGATACCCAATCTTTTCTGCCGCGTCAAGGGCCGCGTTAACGGAAGATACTGCCGTGGACTGCGCGACCGGGATGTCGATCTCTGAGAGAGAGTATTAAGGCGGAAAAAAAAAAGTAAAATGATATAAGCAATTACCCTTGAGAGCCCGAACGAATAAATCTCTGTCCTCGGAGACTTCCAGGGTGCGTATGGGCGTACCGAGGACCTGAACACCCAGCCGTTCCAACACCCCCATGCGGTCGAGCTCGATACCAACATTGAGTGCACTCTGACCACCAAAAGTAAGGAGGATACCATCCGGCCGCTCCTTCTCGAGCACGTATGCAACATAATCGACGGATATCGGGAGGAAATACACCTCCGAAGCCAGCTGGTGACTGGTCTGCCACGTCGCAATGTTGGGGTTGATGAGGACGGCATCGATACCCTCTTCGCGTAGGGCCTTCATGGCCTGGGACCCAGAATAATCGAACTCGCCAGCCTGGCCGATGGAGAGACCTCCGGAGCCAACCATGACCACCTTGCGGACGTCGGGACGCGGAAGCTTTGGAAGGACCTTGGCTGACATCCGGCGCGCAATTTCGGAGGAGAATTGAGGACGCGTTCTCCATCCTGCGGAACGAAATCACCGACAGAGGGCGCAGCGATCGCGCGAGCTACGGTGGTTGGATTGGGGAAACGGCGAGTTGCAGTGAAATGAAGTGGTCGCACAGAGCGTGTTTTGAAGGAACTGCCCACCGCCCGTACCGTTGAGCGTTGGACGGGACTGAAAAGCCCCATCACGCTGCGTCGTGAAGCTGAAGGCTGGGGTGAAGAAAGCGTGCGTGTACCCAAAATTGACTCCACTTTGCAAAAATGTCGGTATAAAAACAAACTCAATCTCGCTAATTACGTCACGGCCCATCGCTCAGGCGCTCAGTCACCGGCGTCATTCAAACAACCCTACAGTGATCCTCTGCAACTGTCCATCTCGAATGGCCTGCAGTACAAACATATTTTCAACACAAAGTACTCAGTGTAACGGGCGCTTGCCTTCTCACCTCATGTATAAGAGACACCTTTTCGCCAATCGTCGCGTCTTCAAGATCCAGTCCATCGGGGAACGACTGATGGTTTTCCAGACCATGCATCCCGATACCCAGGGTGTTCCGCACAAACTCATATACTGGTCGCGTCCTTGTCAAGTAGATACTCGCAGGCGCGGGGCCCCGGGCACCAGTGAGATACGCATCGCGGAGGTCTGTGAGCGACGTTATTGCACGTTTGGCAACGCAACCGTTGAAGCGGGGCAGCCCAGCTAGCGCGGCGACTCCAGGGCCATTCGATCGTGTAAAATATTTCACGATCACGCTGTCGCTTGAAGCTGCCACCTTGTTCATGCGATCTGCCGCGTCCATGGCAGTCGTAGTGTCTAACGTTGCGAGCATAGTATAAAGGACCCGTTGGAACAATGGCCCTTCCTCCGTGAGCGATAAATAACAACCAAAGTTAGCCAGAAGTTCAGCTTCCACGATCGTATGGAGCTCCTTCTCAAACTCTGCTTGCATTGCACGAATATCAAGTGCTGCGGACAGATATTCAGCGATGTGCCCCGTAGGTCGATGACAATTCTACCTTGGCAAAGGAGGTAGAGGTATGTCGCCACCAACATCGACAGAACCTCTATCGAGGTAATCGTTGCCCGTGCAGAGATCAGCGCCAATGAACTAGGTGGATAACATTTAGCCGATTTCAGGTTAGTCTTAGATTAGTCTTGTCCCACTTACTTGACTGCTTGATTGTGCATCTCTGCTGATTGGATGTGCGTCGAAACAGGGTTCGCCAGAAAGCCCAATTCGCTCGTGTATGCAGCAACTGCTATGTCGAGCCCTTTACCGTGGTAATTCAACGATGGATCGCTCGCGGCGAGCGACGGGGGAAGTCCCCGATTCATGCTTGGGTTCATCAATTCCGTAGCCTGCGCAAACAGAAGCTTGCCAATGTGGTGCAAAGCGAGCCTAGTTTTCTCCATCGCGTTCGTTACTGCCATTGCCTGGAAGTTGCCCCCATGATGTACTTCGCCCGTCTCCCCGTTGAACAGTGGGTTATCCGTCGCTACAAATTTCTCAATGATTTAAGAAATAGATCAGAAGTGAGCGATACGCACTGGAGTTACATTCAATTGTGACAGAGTTGAGTGCTGAGATGATGTCCTCAATCTGAGGACCGAGAAATTGAGGTGCGGTACGCAAAGTGTATCGATCCTGACGAAGTTGGCCTCGGTCTTCATTGATACATACGTCCTTCTCGAGCCCACCAGCGAGCTTGCTGCTCCTCAAGAGGTCCCAGATTGTGCGCGCGGCCTCTACCTAAACGACATCCCCACGGTCATACAACAAACGTGTAGATATCCGAGCTTTGTGGACGGACCTGCCCGGGGTGAGGTCGTGCGACCTCATGAATAAACGGATCGTAATTGGCACGGACGCCTAGAAGAGCCTCTGTGCACATGGCCGTACAGACTTGTGAAAGCAGAGCGAGATGCGCGGCATCGTGGAGCGCAAGAGACGCCACAGATGCCGAAAAGGCAGTCCCGTTCATGATGCCGAGGCTCTCCTTCTCCAACAAAGGTATCGGCTCTATGTTATGCTTCTCGAGTGCTTTCTTGCATGACACCACCTCACGTGCGCCAAAAAACCGCGGGCCATCGAACACCCTGATATTGCGCACGCCGGAAACGGCCCCAGCCACATATGCTAGCGGGGTAAGATCTTCAAGCGAAGCGAATCAGACATATAGACAGTGAATCGGATGATGCGATAGGACAGACGTACCCCCGGATGCCGATATACTCCCGCGAAGCGGGACGCATGGGGTAATGTCTTCGCGTAGCAGTGCGACCATCCTCTCGAGCAGTTCCCAGCGCACAGCCGAGTGACCACGGATGAGAGAGTTGATGCGGACGAGGATCGCGCCGCGCACCCATGCCTCTGGCATGCTCGTTGTTGCAAGTGGATCTGACAGCGGAGGGCCGGGAGTGCGCTTTGGAAGGACGCTACGGATGGCAGTACGCCGGTGTGATGGTGCTGCACGAGGGCGTGCCCTAGGCCGATCGTGTCGTTCGTCCTCGTGTCCGCTAAAGCAGCACATCGGCGGTGGCGCAGGTTTTTTAGCGCAGATCAAATGCGGTGCGATTTGGTGGATTAGTTATGGTCTAGCGTGGTGTGAACGTGAACGAGTGCGCACCGCTTCCGCCGAGTCCTGTGCTCACGCCGTACACGCTTTTGGTGGCTTGCACCTTGCTAACAAGCACGTCGCGGGACTTTGCCATGCGCTCTCGGATCTCCGGCGCCTCGTCCAACTCGGCGGAAGCGCCATAGCGTGCCACTCCAACAACGCCTGCTACTGTCAACGATTGGCCATCCAAGACGATCGGTTTCCCATCCCTGTGAATAAATAGACGTGTCAGCTCGGCTCAGAATCAGAATAGCTCTAGTTGTGGCCGCGCGTCAGATACGGACACGTACTTGTAACTCTGAAGATCTTGGTGTTGCTTGATGAACCGCGAGAGAAGGTCGGACGGCGCTTGGTTCGTTTGGTAGACTTTCGAGGTTGGCACGGACTCAGGTACGACAACGGTCATGGCAACGAAAGGAAGGAGGGTGTGAGATGCTCCCGTTTGATTTTCGTGCAGCACTCCCGGTGATTTTTGTATGGCCAACTGAGATGCAAGTGGGTCAGCAAATCTCAATTCCAGTTCCTTCCGTGGTGGAGAGATCCGGCCGAGGAGCATTTTAATTTGGGAAACATTGGGAGGTGACTGCACCTCGTTGTGCCACGACCGCACTGCAACGTGTTGGTGATATTTTCCTTTTGCTTCGAGGGCTTCGAAGGCTTCGAGAATTCGAGAGATTGGGTGCAGATGTGACACGTGTGCGCGTGTGCGCCCGTTGGGGATGAGGTCGATGAGGATCGCTGAGACCGGACGCCGGACGCGGACGACGCTCCTCTTTGGTCACCTGTCCTCGTATCCTTGTAAAGTTGGAGTGACCCCATGACGACAGATATGAGTTTCCCCCTTCGCGATATCGAAATCAAGGGCCCAAGGGCCTCCAGGCGCCACCAGAACAAACGAGCGCGTCGAGCCCAGGGCCCCAAGGCCGGCGATCCCGAGATGAGCGATAGGCTGGGGTTGAGGCCGTTCAACCCCCAATATTAAGGCACCAGCTTCATCCATCCTCGCTCTCAATGATAATCGTATTTTGTCTAGGACTCGAACTCAATCAACTACTGTCACGGACGCGGAGTAGGTTATTTACCGTCGCGAGTCCCGCATCAAGGGAAATCGTTCTGTGGCATTCCGATATTTGTACGACAATCACCCTATTACGCCTCGTGATAGGCGCAAGAAGGTCACCGCCGGAGGATGACACCATTGACGTCTCCACTGCCAGTGTGAGACTCCAGAAATAATCCTAATCGCGCTCACAGATGTCGCCCCAATCCTCCTCGGGTTGGGGCTGAGACACGAAACTGCGGGGTTTTCGGTATGGTATGTTCCCTCAAAGACTTCGCAGCGACATCTTGTATAGGAGAGCAGCAGGAAAGGCTTGTCTCTCGAAGCTCTGGAACCATCAAATTCGAACTTCGAGGTTGAGATCACACTGATGATCGCCATCTTCTTGCACTGCGCAGCACCATGATTAAGTTTTTCGATTTTAAAGTCGCATATGAAGCTTAGAGCTTATTGTGATGCCTTACTGAGCATGTACACGTAGTGTACACGTGCGAGTGGCGTTTAATATTCCCCCCAAAGTCGTTGGACAAGGCATACCAACACACTCTCCATCGTTCTGTCGCCCATGGGGAAGCCCCAAAGTTCAGTGGCAACGAGCGAGCAGGTGAGGACGGGCGTTTTCTTCAATTGTTTGACGGTCGGGCCTGAGGCTCGTTACAGGGTATGCCGATGCCGCCTTGCGAGGTGCAAGGCTTTCCCCAAGCACGACGCTCCGTGCAACGTTCATCCGCGGCGATCACCAAAAAATTTTGAAGAAAAAAGCATAATTGAAGGACTCGAACAAACTATCATAAAAGAGTTTGTTCCGCTTCCGATCCGATGTCCCGAAAGGTCGATTTCCGAATTTCCGAGCGCAGCCAGCGAATGCAGTAGAAGAACGTAGCAACCTTGTTTTTGTTTGGCTTGGACCGAGAGCCGGATCTGCGAGCCCCCAAAATGACGCAATCGTCATCGAGCGTCCCGCATCACGACGAACCCACCACTGCAGAGGTCGGCCGAATTCGACTCTTGGGGCAGCGGCGCCTATGTGCAGCAGCACTCACCGTGGCGCCGAATCACCACACGAAAATGAAGGGCAAAGAACCGGCATGCAATGCCCAGACAGCCCAGTAAATAAGTATGGATGCATGTGGGTGCCAGTGCATTTGTACACGGCCCTGGCGGAAAAAGGCAGTTCCGAGATCCGCTGAAACAGGGCTCCGCCGCTGAGGTACCTGGACTTTGCGAGATAGGGGAACGCCGCCGCACAATGGAGAGACAATTGGACCTAGGGTTGTCAGGGGCGAAGTAGGAACGTGCCGGTTTCAATTTCGTGCGTCATACGTTAGGCGAGACTAAAGTCTGCATTTATTATGCGGTATCCTCCCCGTCTTCCGCCGGAACACAACTAAACTGTACATGGTGAAAGCAAAACAAGGTCGATAATAAGAATGCAAGATAGCAAAGCTCTACTGTGAATGTGGTGTGAAATGAGGTAAACTACGTGTTTATTTGTCGAACCACGAGATAATCTAATTGCTTGTTAAATGATATTGTTGAAAATAGGATGACTTCATGCGAACAGGCTCGCAACGACTGCTTGCATTTTCCCGTCACGGATTGCCTAACAGAAATCGTTAGCTTGTATTCATTACATCGGTCAATGTTCGAGTATCGTACCTCATGAATCAGTGATACGTTTTGACCGATGGTAACGTCCTCGACGCCGAGTCCGTTTGCGAACACACTCTCGTTTTCCGAACCGTGCATACGAATACCAAGAGTTAGGCGAATGAACTCGTAGATGGGTCGTGTCCGATTCAGATAGCTGCTCGCTGGTGCTCGCCCACGAGCTCCTGATAAATAGTCCTTTCGGAGCGACAAGAGAAGCGCTGTTGCACGTGATGCAACAGAGGCACGGTAAGCGGGGATCGCGGAGAGAGCGGAAGGGGCGGCGGAGGGACCAGTGGTGAATAGGTCCACCAGGACTGGAATCGAGGCACCAGCTACTTGCGTCATACGTGGGGCTGCGTCCATCGTTGTAGTGGAGTCCAGTGTCCGGAGCGTGCTCTTGAGCACAGCCTCGAAGGCAGATGATTTAAACCCAACCAATCTCTCGCCGAAGTGAGCAGATAACTCTTCTTCCACGATCGAAGCCAATGCACGGTTGAAATCTGCTTGTAAGGCGCGAATATCGAATGCTTGGCACAAGAGGTATAAGTAGCTGGCAGTCAGCATGGAGAGCACTTCAAGTGCATTGATAGTTGCACGAGCAGAGATCAGAGCTAAGGAACTGTTTTCAATGAATAAGCGTGTGAGACAAGACGAAAAACCTGAAAGACACCCACTTGACCGCTTGATTATGCATCTCTGCAGACTGGATGTGTGTTGATACAGGGTTTGCAAGATAACCCAACTCGCCGACATACGCCGCAACAGCAATATCGATGCCCTTGCCATGATAATTTAGAGACGGGTCAGTCGCCGCAAGCGACGGTGGGAGACCACGGTTCATCGCAGGATTCACTAGCTCGGCTGACTGAGCGAACAACAGCTTTCCAATGTGATGCAAGGCAAGGCGCGTCTTCTCCATTGCATTGGTAACTGCCATCGCCTGGAAGTTCCCTCCGTGATGGACCTCATTCGTTTCTGCGTCCACAAGGGGGTTATCAGTCGCTGAGGAAGTTCAACAACACGCCATCAGCAAGCATCATTGAATAATGGTTGCGAATAAACTTACTTGAATTACACTCGATCGTGATGCTGTTCAACGCGGCCAAGATATCCTCGATTTGGGGCCCAAGGAATTGCGGTGCTGTCCGGAGGGGGTAGCGATCCTGGCGGAGTTCACCCTGATCTTGGTCAATAGTCACGTCCTTCTCGTCGTTGATGGCGAAAGCGCTATCGCGTAGCAAGTCCCAAATAGTGCGCGCGGCTTCCACCTATCAATAACCATCTATGAGAAACTGATCACGGTGTATTATTGAAAACCAACCTGTCCCGGATGAGGACGAGCAACCTCATGGATGAATGGTGCGTAATTTCCACGGACACCAAGTAATGCTTCAGTCCCCATTGCTGTGCAAATTTGGGCTAGCAGCGCAAGATGGACGGCTTCATTGAGTGCCAGGCCGGCAACAGAAGCGGAGAACGCCGTGCCATTGAGCACGCCTAGATGCTCCTTAGCAGCGAGTTCGATGGGCTCCAAGCCGTGATTAGCCAACGCCTGGCGACATGAAACTATGCGGCGGGCGCCAAATGCAACTGGACCATCAAAGACCCTGATTGCCGGGTTTCCAATAAGTGTACCTGCGACGTAAGACAACGGCGATAGATCTGTGGCCCAGATAAGCTGTCAGCACACTTGACAAAGACTCAATTATGTACCTCCTGAGGCGGAAATACTGCCACGAAGTGGCACCAGGGGGGTAATGTTGGCGCGGAGTAGGGCGGCCATCTTTTCGATGAGTTCCCATCGAATTCCAGAGTGGCCACGAATCAAGGAATTGATGCGGACAAGAATTGCTCCACGAACCCAAGACTCGGGCATGCTCGTGGATGCGAGGGGGTCTAGAAGAGGCAGAGAAGAGAGGATATCCGTGGACGAGGGCAAGACACCCGCATGCTGGTGTTGCAATAGAGCATTGCCCAGAGCCAGGGTATTGGGCGTACGGGTATCGGCTGAGACAAGGGGCAATGAGTCCAAAGCCGGGAAACGAAATGCGTGGAAGGACTTGCCACTGCCACCGAAACCTGTGCTGACGCCATAAACACTTTGTGACGTTTCAACCTTCCCCACGATGACATTACGAGAATTTTGAATACGGGCTCTTATTTCGGGAGAGCCATTCAGGACTATTTGCGCATTATGCCTTGCAGCGGCGACAAGTGCCGGAATGGTAAGGCTATGGCCATCGATGGCGATAGACTTGCCATGCCTGAGAATTGACATGATCAGACGCGGGCAAGCGTGAAGGATACGAGGGAATATACTTGTATGCCTCAAGCTCATTGAATTGTTCGATGAACCTGGCCAGCAAGTTTGAAGGGCCAGGCCGAGGCATGGCATGGGTGGAGATGGATGCAGATAAGCCATTGGTGTAGGTCGATAGACTCTTCACGGGGGGGGACTGAGGAACGACGTCAGATGCTCTGCGAAAGCCATTGACGCGAGGCTCGGTCGAGAGAATGGTCATTGTGAGGAGTTATTGACGGCGGCGGGGAGGGGAGCTGAATGCGGGCTTGCCGGGTGACATGAAAGGAGTTTTATAGAAGTTGTGTGGATTGTGGACGGCAGACGGCGTATCGTGTGTACACAGGAATTAATCGTGTGCGCCAACGGTGAAGCGGAGAATCAACCCAACCCACAGTGATGAATTCCAAACCAGTTCCCGCCATGGCACCCACGGTCATTACAGATCCGTCCGGCGGTCAGACCGTAAGGGGACCTCTTGTTCCAAAGATCCGGCCGAGTCTTGAGTGCAGATTTCGCCTCGTTGTTGTGTTATGGGGAGCATTTCGTTCTCGAACTCGTTCGACATCGAGATCTGGTCAAAATCGCTCGGAATCTTACATAATCTCGGACATGGAGGTATCGGAAGTGCTGACGTCAGTCGCCGATGCCCGGCCGGAGTGCTGGGTACTGCCTCCTATGGTATTGAGAAATTGGCAGTATTATTTTTTGTTGTCTCACCTATACTCCGCCACAGAACAGAGAACGCTCGATCCCACAGTCACACCTTCAACACGCAGAATACGCACATGCTAATGGCGATGCTGTTGCTTGCGCACATACGCTGTCCTCCTCTCTGATCGTGCCCTACATCTCTGATCTTGTAGCAGAATGGCGCCGGAGGCACCGCTTTGCCCAACCGCGCGTTTTCCGTGTCTCATCTTACACGCTGCGGCCCAACACGAAGATTTCTCCCGGGTAGTCACCGAAACGCTTCGCTAAGGACACTGCTTGATCCCTCGCCGCCTCGCCGATGAACTTTCAAATGCATAGCGGCGAAATCGCCCGACGCGGGGTTATCTTACCATTCTTGCAGTTATGTATTGTATTGCATTGAATTTCTTTCACAGGGTTGCAGGAGCATACCTTTTTCCTGCTGTCATTTTATCTTTCGATCAAGTTGAGGCCCGCCACTGACCCGCCGAGTTTCGCTCCGGTTACATCCCTTTTGAAGGGGTTCCGCAGTACCCACCGGACTTTGGAGATATCGCTTAACTTATCGTCACGTCGCAGAGTGGTTCGAACCTACCCAGCCGCCGGGCTAGAATTATCAGGACCGCAAGTGACCAAGATGTCAAGCATGTCAAGCATCAAGCTTCAAGCTTCAAGGGTCTTTGCACGGGCGTAAAGATGGGTCACGCGTGAGTTTCACCTTCGGAAGGGAACACTCCCCTCTTACAGAAACGTTCATTCAATTACCCTCCCGGGTTCCCGTCTTGCAGCGGATCATGAGAAGCTCATTCATGTATGTCACATGGGTGCATCCCCTCAGATCCCCGAGGCCACCCACGTGTCCAATTTTTACGCCAGGCCCCTTCATATTGGATAACCGCAATCCTACAGGTTACGCCTCGGTGGCGAATAATTGCACAATTGCACTCTTAGCAAGGGAAAGCCCCCCTAACGCGCAGGGTGGGGTCACGTCGGCTGTTTCAAAGTTGGCGCGTGCCTGGGTGGCCTGTGACGTTTCACGCTGTCATTCATCACTCTCTCTAGACGCGATGGTCGGACAACACAGCTTGGAAGTTTTGCACGTTGGGTTCTTGGGACAGATGACCACTAAGCAATGGCCACGGGTAATGATGGTCTCGATGGCATATTTATTACGTCCGATCCACGGCAAACGCTATTGGCGGGCCACGGTGCACATGCAAGTGCAAGGCATAGCCATTGTTTTAGATGAACCAGATCTGACTGAAATGCCTCTCCTCCCTCATTCCGCTGTCCCATGGAGTGGGCGAGATGGTTTGACTAGTTAATCCCCATCGAGGAAAGGCAGACTCCCTCGACTGCATAATAGTTTCACTCAGGGTGGCAGAGTTTGTGAGCTGCGCACACTGGGCGGATCAACAAACAGTTCGTTGAGAGCCCGAACTCGAAGAGAGTTGAGAAACGACGCTTCGCCAATCTGGAGTTGAGGCGATCGACCAGCGATGCTATCGGTCATCCCAGTCTTGTTACCGTTACCAGAACCAGTTCGGACTTAGGCTTTAACGGTCAACGTCCGTAGTGCATTCCCTTGATGGGAAATGCGTAGAATATAATATACGTATTCTTATGCGAGGAATGGTAACGGGAAGATCGCTTTGGGGATTGTGGTGCCGACGGTGACCCGCGCAGTCGGGTTATCCGTATACAGCTCGGACGGATCTTGTTCTTCTGAAGGATTACATCGGGCATCGGGTTGCCTCTTACCCCATAATCGTCGGTGTACCATCAGATTCCTACCTTATCATACGCGGTTCTTAACGCCCTGCGCCCGAAGAGAGCGCACCCGGAGCCTGAGATCGACGCAGTGGTGCTAGTGACGCCGACAAACATGGAAGGATCAGGGCTCCAGAATCAAGATACAAGATACCTTCCATCCAGGTGCTCGGTTGTTCGATATATCCTGCCAGAGGTGCATCGAAGTATCATCACTGCCGCAGAACACCTAAACATATGAACGAAACTATCGTTTCGATGAGTACCGCCGAGGCCAATGGATCACTCGGACGACAAGAACTGGTGGTCTCTACCGCCGGGTACAAAAAAGAGAAACGTGTGATGAATTCAAACAAGGGCAAACGCTTGCATGACATTCCGCCGACAAGTACTGTGATTATGAGACCAGTAGCACCGTTCGGTACGAAGGCCGAAACTTCTCGATGTATCATGTTGACAGAGTAACGACACGCCAGGAACCCTACACTGCGCTGATAGGTAAAGATAAACTGAATTTCATTTGTTGAAGGCGTGGATACGATACCGCCTGGGAACGATACGGCTTGCCGATGGAATTCTTCGATGATGATCCGGGGAAGGAGTCCAAATTTGCGTCTGTCCTGTCGGTGTTGGAATACCCCAACGCCCAAATCAAAAGTGCCCCTAATGGGTGACTGCGAATTGAGCTACTCTGCAGCAATTTATCGGGAAGAAGGGAAAGGATTCGTGAGGCACTCTGCTGCCAATCAGATCTACGAATGAGCGTAGTAACATCGGCCGGCAGTACAACTTACAGTAGTCACGCAAGAAGGTTAGGCCTCATCCTGGAGTACCCTGGTCCGGCAGTCGCTCAATGGCATATCGCCGCCGTACAATATACATCAATGGCACTCCTGGGATTTTACGAATCCTTCGGCGGAGCTCACGATCGCAGGTGGCGACGATGAAGCAACGATTGGCAGTCACGCGTTGAACAAGACAATCGTCAGCATAAGTTCCCACGTGGGAACAAGGAAGGCGCTCAAAACGAGGATCACGAGCAATACTGACGGAGAGTGAGCACAAAGGAGAACTCGAATAGCGTAAACGCACCGCAAGGCTAGGCGATAACGTTGGCCCAGCTTCTCGAGCTCAGCTATCACGCAGTCTGTCACGCACGGTATACCTACATGGCATTGTGGGTAGGATCAGTAAGAGTGAAGCCTGAGACACCTACATTTGGCATACAAGCAGTCCATCATGCCACCGACAAGCTCCAACTTATTTTGAAGGCTGAAGTTGATGAAGTTGGTATCGATCAGAACTCGATATGGCGGAACAAGAGCCGTATTGTGGGTAAGGAAAAGCGAAGACACAACTGGAGCCCTGAAAGGACTTGGGTTAAGTCAAGAAAATTGGACTGATTGGACGCACACGCGACGAACAGCTTTCTCCTTCTCCTCCTCCTCCTTCTTTTTCTGCTTCAATTGGTTCTCCTTTCTGCCCGAAGGGCAAAGTTAGCTGTGTTATCTGAAGATGTGAAATCATTCGAAACCTACAGTCGAATGTCATTGGGATTCAGCATGCGCTTGACAGCAGCAAACTTTCTTGATTTCTTTGCTTTACCCTTAACAGATTGTTAAAAACTCCGTCTCCTTTCAAGAAAACAACGCACCATAGCCGCCGTAGTTGAGCGAGTGGGGAAAACGACGAAAAACGACCCGTCACATGTCACAGGACGCGTTTCCACGTGATCCGTGACACATGAGGCCAGGATTTCATTTCATCTCCACAAGCCACAAGACATCCATCTTCAAACTAACCTTGTCTTTCAAAACCTCGCCCAAACACCGAAAAGCAGCCACTCCTCGCTATGGGAGAAACCCGGAACATCGCCTCTCACTCAGTATCTCCTCATTCGGATAGTACGGCGAGAGCAGTCCAGGCGCGCGCTTCTCTCCGACGGCCTATCTTCAATCCCTACGACAGATTCACCCAGCCGGAGTTCGACGCCTGGATCGGAGACATAACTAGCGCACTGAAGCGCGCTCTCAACCACGAGGGAGACCCCGAGGTCGATCAGGCCTCTCGTCATAGCAGCAACTGGAATACCATTCCAGACCAGTTCGGTGGCAGTATACGCGCTGAAGGGCGGGCTCATTCACCTGCGTCGTCTGATGTTTGCGACGAAGAGAGCACACTCGAAGACTCATTTGCTCAGATAGCATCACGGAGGGCTAAGGGAAAGGCGCGTGATCCTCGCGAAGGCCCTGGACTTGGTCTCAAAGGTCAACCAATTGAACTATTGACCGACTCCGAGGAAGAAGAGGTCGTTGACAGCCTTGAGGGCGGTGGCGTGTCCTCAGATGATTCTCATGATGGCGCTGGAGAAGGTAGCTCTGGCGAGACTGATTACGCCGAATCCGGGGAAGAGGAAGGCGAAGAGGCAAATCCAGGGCAACCAGGGACAAGCGCACAGCACATCGTAGCGTTTTTGTCAAGCGAAGACTCTGACCACGATCAAGATATTGATGGTCACTCTGATAACGAGGGGCGACACACAGGCGTGAAATCTCTCGGAAATTTCCAAGTATTCCGTGAGGATCAGGTTAATGGAAACGAAGGTTTCGCAGAGTTGGGGGAGAGAACAGATGACGGTGCGTCCTAACGCTCTATTTCCCTTTGGTTTGCTACAATTAGATGTCGTCTGCAACGTCGTAGAATTTCCCATTCCGAGCCAAAGCGCGGCCGTTTTCGACGTCGAGCTAGCCGACCCGTGGGATGGACCACGTACTTATGCTGAAGATTACTATTCCGGGGGTGACCGACTAGCACCAGGTCTCACTCCTAATCACCTCACTCCAAGCCCAGCTCCTCCCTTTCTACCGGAATTACCAAATGTAGCAAATGCTGGCACAGATGAAGATAGACATTCCCCATCTCCAAGCGTTTTATCTGCACCCTCTTCACGTAAACCACAAGATACGGCGGGAGGTGATGAGATTGATGAGGTACCCCAACAGGGTGCTATTGTAGCTGCCTCCGTCAATGACCCGAAAGACGTTGAGCCGGTAGCTGAGTCGCATCGCGATCACGCCGAAGTCGCTGGTCTGTCATTTTCCAATTTGGTTAGTCATCAAATCTGAGAAATTTGTAGGCGTCGCCGTACACACCGTCGAAGACACCGAAATTGAAGCGGCAGAGACCGCCCAGGGTGTGACAAGTGCCAAGACGAGGGTTATCAGTGAGGAAGTCTCCACTTCATATCCACTGGAAGACAGCCTGGGAACCAAGAGTCGAGACTCCGAACGGGCGCACGAGATAACTTGTGTTCCACTGCCTGATGACGAACACATTGACGCCGACGGTGAGGACGGCGAGGGACCCCCATGTGTTGGAACCAGCGACCTTCATATTAGGGATAACTGGTACGGTGCTGACAGGCGTAATGACATCGGCGACACGTCTGAGGAGGATGAGCTACAAGAGTCGGTATCGAGCCAGACCATTGGCGGTGTCCCAAAGACTACTGCTTCGACACTTTCCCGGTTCTCCGAAGCAATTAACCCTGGTGGTCTCAATGGTACGTTGTCTACTCGATACTTAATATCCTCAACCAACCGTACTCACTCACTCGTTTGGGCCAAAAGCCCCACTGGTGGACCCGTCCATCCTAGGAACGACCTTTCAATTAGCAGATGCAGATAGCTTCGGAGACCTTCCTGTGTCATCACCCCCCTCCGAACCCCCTTCACCAGTGCCGGGTCAGCTCCCTGGGGCGTTCGAATTGCAACGCCAATCGATAGAGCAACTCATTGCAGACCTCGAACGAGAAGCATCTGAGAAGCGAAGTCAAGCGTCGGAGTCCCCCAGTTCACTTGCAAGACAATCCGAGGTTGAATCACCAAATACCTGGGCATCTCAGGAGCTAGAAAACATCTTGTCGGGCGAGATATCTGTCCCTGACAGTGTAGCAGGCGTCTCAGACCCTGCTCTGACGGAGCGCAGTCCACATCAAGAAATAGAACTTTCCACCCACTACCCGGGATATGTTGTGGAAGAAGCCATGCTCGAGACACAAGCACCGCTCCCTGATGATGATTTTGGTGATACACGTTCGGTACCTCCACCGGATCTGGCTGGGGTGGCCGAGATGATTCAGCTGTATGAGGTAGAAGAACCGAAGACTGATGGACGCTTGACCGAAGTGAGTACAATGCGCTGTGTATATGTTGAGAGCTAAAGATACGTAGGAGCCGGAGATCACGATCAACTCCCCTCGAGACGACGGCACCATAGTTCCTCCATTGATAGTATCAGTTGACAGCACTGCGTCTCCTATCACCTCGGAACAACGCGTGCTTTCTGCACCCACAACACAAGGGCTATTCCATCCTTCCGTAGCTAGTGATGCTTCCAAAGCAGACCTTTATTCGGCAATCCAGCACATCCCTGCACCAATTGTTGCCGATCCTTCGGTCCCTGATCCCGTTCCGGGAGGTTCATCGCCCCCTTCACCAGGTTCTCCTCATGCACCGGAACTTTCCGTTGGTCCCCCGGCCGTCCTGAGAGCGTTTGACCTTGATACCTCCCAGAAAAGCTCAGGGTTATTTACCCCAGCACAAATGAGCGAGGGTGGCACACCGGTGCAGTTGGAAGACGAGGCCGTCGAAGTCCTGACAATCCCACACAACGCAGTAGCTAAGGGTTTAGCGAACCCCTCGATTCCTTTGCGAGCTACGGGCGATTCTCCATCCGTCAAGCGTCTTATCACAGGCGATACAGACGGTTGCAAGGCCAAAGATAGCGCTGCTATGGGCGCAGATGACCTTATCGAACTGTCGCAATTAGTGTCTCCCAACGAACACCACTTAAGAATTGGGGCCGTGGATGTAGATGCACAGAATCCGAATCCTGGCGCCGACATAGCCGACGAGGCCTTTCCGCCCGGCCGCGGATCAAATCCGCTGAATGGGTTCCCCGAACATCCCGGTGTCCTGGATCCCAGCAGTGAACAGCTGGGGACATCGGGTGTTGTCATGGGTGACGAAGATGCTGATGGAGAGGCTGACCCTGACTACTCTCCTGTTAATGGTGCCAGAAAAATCTATCAAGGCCACACCCATAAACCCACCGACGAGGATCCCGAGGTTGTTCATAGTATAATAAGCGACGATGTTCTCATCCACAAGGAGAGCGCCCCGGGTGAAGAAAATCTTAATCTTCCAGTGAGGTGAGCCAAATCGAGGCGTAAATGAGGGTTTCTATTGACTTACATCGCCTTGTCCTATTTGTTAGATCCTCCGTTCGAGAACAAGAACCAGAATCTGTAGGAGAGGCTTCTTCAGGTCCACTTGACCATATCTCCCCTTCACTACAAGGCAATCCATTGGCAGAAAGTGGAGACGCCTCGGATAAAGGAGATTTCAATACCTTTGCACCCCAATCTGAAGCGAAGCCAAGCAATGGTGTGGAGCATAAAGCTAAAGCCCTCAAGCGCAAACGGAGAGGTCCCGACCCTGGATTGACTCGCGTAACCCGATCCAAGTCTGGTGTTGGTGTCAAGCGCCGGAAGAAAGGCCCTATATCGTCTTCCGATGGATTGGTCGTAATACCCGAAAATGCTCAGTCAGAACGGGCGGATGCCAGCGTCGACGCGGGCTCTGTCGACGACGGCGCCAGCGAGAGTGCTTCTGTGAGCTCCGGCACAAGTGTCGTGAACCGTCTGCTTCATGCTACTTCTCGCGCAGGATCCGTAGTTTCATCAGCATCAGGAGACGCACCGTGGACTTCACCTCTGACCTCAGGCATGGGCAGAGTGATACCCCTTATACACTCACATGGTCTCCATCATGGCCGGCTTGTACCTCCACCAGCCGTGCGGCCCACCTTGTCTACCGACCCTCACCCTGGTATGCAGTCAGAGCAAGCAAAGCGAAAATCTCCGACACCTATCGCCGAGCCTTCGTCCCCATCTTCGAAGCGAATTCCTAACTTGAACTCTCCTGTCACACGTTCAAACTGCCGCTTCCACAAAATAAGCTTGCCTCGGGGGGAGGACGGTGCCCGCGCTTACTTCGTTGTTCCCGGCTGCGCTCTCGGTGACGGCGAGCTTATGGAAGGCGAGGATATCAGAGATGAAGGTTCCTCTACTCATGAAGATCACAAGCGTATGCTCTCTAATGTCGAGACGCTCGATTTGAGCCCATACCTTGTCGGTGTCTTGCGGAAATTAGTAGGTGTTGATTTGCTGCGCGAACAGCAGGAAATCTTCTACCTGCCAAGCGGAGAGGAGAAACCTAGGAAGCGTCGCCCAGCAGGTGCCTTGGAAAGCCTCCGCCAATTTCGACGTCAATCCATTTCGAGCGGCGGCCCCTTAGCTAGGGAGCACTCCCCGCGGCCATCTGAACTTTCGCAGGGTCGTGGCACGCCTCCCCGATCAGCTTCTGGGTCAGCCATGAGCGGTTCAGTCCTGGAGGAAAACGTGGTTCAAAGCGAAGACGGGGACAGCATCCTGAGCTACCTCGATAATGACGATCCTGGTGAAGCACCACCAGCAATGCGGTCGGCTGTGGAGATAGGTCCACCTCTGGAAAACTCGCTGGGCGATGGAGACTTGGATACATCTGCTGTGATGGAGCGCCCTGCGTTAGCGCCGAACAGGCCCTCCACTAAACGGAGAAGCAAACGCAAACCTCTCAATCACGATGCTGCAGCATACAAACCCACGGAAGATGAAGTGAAGGACGATGAGGTTGAAGAGAGGAAAAAAAGGCGAAGTAGCACGCGAAGGGCAACAAAACGCAGTCGCACGATGGAGGAAAGCTCTAGCGTCCCAAAATCTAAAAAGGCGCGCTTAGGAAGGAGCATTTCAGCTGCAGGTGCCGGGGCGATGGATTCTTAGGAGGCATTGCTCACATGGTCGTCGATACAGGGTCAGCTTGTGGATTGGGCATTTGTAATTTTTTCTTATAGTAGTACGCACCCGCATATATTATCATCAGCTCATTTGTCTATTTTCTGATAGACATGATCCGTGCATCAGAAGATAAGTTGCAGTCGGAGCGCCCAAAAAGGCACCATCATGACCAGGTTGAATGAAATCGGGGGCGGGGTACGCGCCGATGGTAAGTTACTGTAAGAGGATGGGACATTGTCCGAATAAATCGCGATGTCCGCGTTATCGCTAAGCGCCAGTAATTTCGTTGACGGTCCTGTAGGCTGTGCTACATGAGAAGCGGCATTCTCTGCCCCATAAATGGGATTCTGCCGTGACATAAGAGATATCAAGGGAACGGAGCGGCGGCAAGACTAGTGGTAACCATCTGACAGGTATGGACTTTGTAGATCGACCGAAAGTCAGTTTCGCTCAAGGCTGCGGAGGGGTACTACTGTATTCCAGTGAGGGATAGGGAGCGACTGGCATGACTATATAGTGACCATGAAAGCATGGGTCAATGAACGCCATACAGTATGTGAAGCTCCAGGACGATGGGAATGGGGGCATCCGTCTGCTGACTGACCTCTTGGCGTGTCATTGGACGATGGGACGGATGACATCGTTGACAGATGGAAATTTGGGGCACGGATGGCTGCACGGCGCACTTCTGCGAGCTCCAAACAAGCAGAGACCCGTAAGGTACAGGGCACGGAGCCGTTTCTTCATGGCGGAAGGATGCCGTCAACAACATCATGCAGCCCAAGTGCGAGAGGTTTCGATCAAGCACCGTGTTCGACCGAGACGTCATGCCCACTGCCATTCGAGGAAGGACCTCGGCTAACAGCACCGGCACGATGGAAGGCAAATAGGCGTGGGTGTGAGCCGGAAAAGAGGACGGGGCGTAATCGGTGCCCATTCTGGTGCTCCATTTGTAGCGCCAGCCGTAATGAAGTGGGCGACTTGAGTGGGCGCCAAACGGGAGCACCGCGCTGTTGATGCGTGTGAGCGTGTCTGGCGGCAAATTGTCTGATTTGGCTACGACAATGCAGCCTCAACGCCTTTCCTGCGCGGCTCGAATGCCTGTGGGACACGCATCTAGGGTCTTCATGTGAAGAGAAAGAATCGTGCCCAGGCCTCGCTCCCCTAACTGCTCATGGTACAAGATGCTTCGAGTTGGCCCAAGTTTCATTGGTCCCCTACGCCATCCACAGAATGAACACTGCGTCTTCGAGCACCCAAACGCCTCGGTTTTTCTCCGGCGTTCCTAACATCGCCATCACGCTTCCAGGATGGGTGAGCTACCTAGAGTATAATTTTGGCTGGAGTGGGCTTAATAAACCCTTAATTTCTCCACATCCTTTACACTCAGTCCTTACGAGAATCTCTCGCACGAGCACTCTCATTCTACCGCACCCCTTCCGTCGTCGCTGCGCAGCCGGATGCAGTTGATGACATTGAGAAAGGAGCTGTGGGTCCGGATTTCAGGATCTCTTATATGTCCGTTACATTGTCCACTGGTCCCCCGGATGGGAAGCAAGGAAAATCACAGCATGTCGTCATCGCCCCGTCTCCAGTCAAGGAAGGCCGACAAGCCCTGCATACAAATGAAACGGCTTCGTGCTGGTTACTGTTTCGACTATGGTTTAATACATATAGGTGGGTGCCTTCTCGTTACCGTCAACATATGCTCGACGCCCACAGTACTTCCCAGAATTTTTTTCACATTCATTGTCTCGCTTAACCTTGTCGGGTTGATTCTCACAACAAAGGATGTATGGCAGTACCCCCGGGTGCATACAGATGCGTTGGTCTTGGGCAATCTTCTCGCTGCGATCCTGGTTCGTAACGAACTGTTTGGTCGGTTTTTGTATCTATCTGTCAATATGTTATTTGCAAAGGTACGTGGAATACTTACATCACTTCACCAGTCTCACGCAGTCTGACACCTCAGTGGGCTCCCCTGTGGTTCCGTCTCGGTTGTACTTCCATCCTCCAACACCTCGGCGGAATCCACTCGGGCTGTGCAGTCTCTAGTTTTGCGTGGCTCATCTACCACATAACCCTGATATCCAGACATCGCAAAAGCAGTCCGCATGCATTGCTTGTCGTCGGAGTTGCGACAAGCATCGTTCTGGGGATATGCCTCGGAAGTGCGCTTCCTTGGATTCGCAACACACACCACAAGTATGTTCTCAGTCTTCAAAACCCAGAAGTTTACAAGAAAATCATGTTCATAGCGTGTTTGAACGACACCATCGGTTCTTCGGGTGGCTGGGGCTCATCCTTAGTGAGCGGGGGATACTCCAGATCCGATTTCAAATGCTGATACGTTATAACACTGGCAGCATGGGTTTTTGTGATATTAAATTACGGCTACGACACTACAACTCATACATGGAACCCCGTACCCACTGTCATTGTGACACAGCAAGGCTTCTGGTTCTGCCTAGCCATGACCGTTCTGTAAGGGTCACACATCCAGTTCGCTCATGATGCGATTGATCTTCACAGCATCCTTACCCCTTGGGTTACTGTCCGGAAGGTGAAGGTAGAGATAGAAGTGGTCAGTATGCCAGTTTTTCCTTCTTCTCTGTCTTCACTGGCCCTGTAGCCCTCGCCAAAAATAGCCGTAATCCGCCTCGAGCGGGGTATGCAACATGGCCTCTTCGCACGAATATCGCGTTCATCCATCATGGAGTACCATGCATTTGGCATTGTATCGTATGTTCATGTTTCCTTTTCATCGAGCGACGAAACTGGCATTTACCTACTCGCGCAGAGAAGGAACGCATGCAGAGCACCACTACCTTGTTTGTGGGGTACAGGGTGACTTCACTCGAAGACTCACCTTGAACCCCCCAACCCATCTATGGACGCGGCAGTTGAAGGTGAGTTGTGATGGGCCGGGTCATTACGATGCTCTAAAGTGTTACTACAGTTCGCCGGGATCTCAAACACCTCCACTCTTTACCGCAGGGGAATCTACATATGCACAGGTTCAGGAATTGGCTCAGCCCTTTCTACTTGCATTCAGGTGTGTCACCATCTGCGATATTCACCATACGAGGTCCTCAGACTAAATTATCCTCACAGAATCCAGACTGGTAAGAAATTCCCCCATACCTCATGCAACTATCACGTAGTCCCATAGGTATTTGATATGGATGGCTCTGAGCAGGCGAGAACATTTGGGCCCACTATTTCAGGGCTCATCCGTCGTCACATTGGCCGGGAGCGCATAATTATATGGGATTGTAAGTACCAAGGTGTGTATCGTGTCCCCTTCGTCATTATGATTGGACTTAGCATCTACTACTGTAGGTGGGCGCCCTGATACAATGCGGATTGTCAAGGAAGTATATGCGTCGTGGCGAGCTGAGGTCGTTTTTGTTACGTCAAATCGTCAGGGTAACAAAGAGATTATGGAAGGTTGCATGGAAGCGGGTATACCAGTCTTTGCAAGTTTATCCGGTGCCTGAACCGCACAAATTACTGACTCGTACTGATCTTTAGGGGACACTATGGGACTTCTGATGGTGGTTATTTTGTTGTGGAGTAGAGAACGTTTCACGAACTTATACGTTATCGGGTCTGGGTTTGATTCGACGACATTCCTTATTCAATGTATATTATCAATATGTCATATATGAGTTCCGTTCGATTACGAGGACTGTCGATGCGGGAACAATACTGAAATTGAAGCAAAGATGGCGAATCAATCGTTCTATTTCACAAAGTGTGAAGGGATTTTGATCTCAGTCTCGGTCTCAAAGGTGCGCAACATTGTCAGCTTTCCTCATGTGTGACTGCTTGGGATGCGGTCATCAATCAACAATTTGCTGGACACGAGACACGAGCAAGAAATACATCAGAATGGCTGTCATTACTGTAGTGTGACCGGAGAAGTGACTAGGAAAACGATCGCTTCCCATACACGTCGGGAGAGACGAAAATATTCTCTCGGTACCATTTCAATTCTATCGCTTGTGTGAGGTGACCAGACAATAAATTAGTAGGTAAGAACGCGAACCTTCAATGGAGCCCCGGATGTCGTCAAGTGCACTGAATGGAGGGACATACATTAGTTGTAATCGTGTATAAGTGGAAGTCCATGGACAAACCGATGTTTGGTCTCGCGCTTGAAAACCCTCTCTGGAAGAGGCCGGCGTGGATACCACCTGCGATGCAACTCCTGCAGTCGAATACCATGAGTTAGGCTTACGCCAAGCGTGGGTCTACGATACCTTGATTGATGAGACATCTTCGGGTAGGAGTTCAGCATAAAGTGATAAGCAGTGAAGAAACTTTGAAGCGACTCACCAACAATGCTACAAAAGATAATAAAGATTAGTCAGAGGTCACGATAAAGGGATGCGCTGCCCAGAGACCGATAATGTAGCCAGTCAACGATGTCTGGCATCTCCCTTGCCAAAAACGCGCGATCCGCGTGTACAGAATTTCCAGCAAGCATGGCTGTTCGCCGTTGGGGAACCCACTTCTTGATGTATTGGAGGATGTCCCTTTGTACAGACGCGGTGGTGTGCTTTGATGCGAGACACGCGGCCGTTAGGCCAGACTGTAGATGATGAAATTACCTCGCCTATCGCCTATGTTCACCCACAGCGAGTACGCACGGCACTGTGATGTTCTATGCACCACTCGCTCATGCTGACATCCAGTCAGCCTCTGTACGCCACACCGTGAGGGTACAATCGAACTTATCAAGCACAACTTTTTCAGTGCGAATAACAAACTCGAGGCCATCGTCAACAACGTCCAGGTTCCCGTTGGTGATAAGTACCTATAGAATGAGAGGTGAGATGTTGTAGGACTTGATCGCTGTGTGCATCTCGACCGCTTACGGCAATCTCTATGATTCTATCCGTCTTGTAATCGAGACCAGTCATTTCGCAATCTATCCAGATGAGAGGTCCGTCATAATAAGTCAAGGATCCATACGATGTGTTGGTCGACATATTTCTACGCCGATGGAAAGAGCATAGAGGGGCGTCCGCAGCGCTTCGCAGTTCGATGACCTTTTCAGAGGCCAGAAATGAGCGGCATGTGACCATCTTGTGACCCTAACCCTGAAAGTAGGCTTCCCCTCCCTCACCGGCGTCAGCAGTTTTCGTGTCTCATTCATGTCGCGTGCTTTCCTTTCCGCCCGTGCAAGATGTGCATTTCATTCACGCCCTCTAGTCTACACCCCGCCATTGAGTATGCGTTCGCTTCTTTTTTCTCGGCCATGCACGGCTCATCTCTGTAGTTTCTACGCGACGACTGCACGCTCACGCAGAGGCAGTGCCCATCCCTCACTCAGTGGATAGCGGACGAAGAATACAGACACAGAGCGCTGACGTCTCGGAACCTCTAGTCCAATATCTCAACCAAATATTTTCTCCCCTCAACTTTCCACCCGCGCTAGCCCAGCGCGTCCTCACACACCTAAGCCATCGTGACTCTGTCACAGGCCACAACTCACGCTTCGCATTTCTCGGTGCGGATACATGTCTCTTCCCTTGTTTTTACCCTTGTCACCTAGTAATTTCAATCACAGGGCGGCGAACGCTTGAGGCCTACCTCTTCCTCTTCCTGCAAGGGCTGCCGGCTGCCGCGGAACACGATCACTCACGTATTGTGGCCCGTGTTTTAAATACGCACGCCCTCGGAGAACATGTCGCACCTCATTGGAGACTGGAGGACTTTATGCGCTGGGCTCCGCCACGTGCCGGATATGCCGGGCTTGATGGACGGGCTACAGGTCTACATAAAGTTGCCGGGACAACGGTCGAGGCAGTCGTTGGAGGGGTGCTACATCAATTTGTCAAAGTCATTCACCCTTCCCACCGATGCTGGAGCTGACCAAACTTCCAGGGTGGGACCGTTGCTCACCGGTTGTTCCATATCCGCGTGCTTCCGCATCTGTTGCTCCCAGGCTCGACATTCGGGCTACCGGACATCCTTCATGCGGACGCACTGAAGGCGGCTGAACGTTATGGTGGATTGACGGGACCATTAGTCAGGAGCTCCTAGACAAGCGAGTCTACTATGCCAATGACCACCTCGATGACTAGCCGATAATGTAAATAGTGAGTCCCGACAGTAATATTTCCTGGATAGTTCGGATCTTATACTGTGTCATACCATCTATCTAGCTGCTTAGCTTAGATTTTTAGAGTACATTAGGGACGAACAATATTAAGACGCGTGGCTCCCGTCGTAGGTCGTATCGTCCACTATGTGCGCCCCCTACTCGCCATGTGCTATGCAAATGCCAAGCGAGGATCACATACGAAACTTGATAGGCTTCATTGATCAGTCCCACGCTCCGTCTTCTGTTATACAGGATGCTCGTAATCCATGTGCCAGGACAATGTTGCGCTGAGGCACCATCAAATATCAAAGCCACCCACCCCTGGTTCGTTGAAATACATATGCAACCCTGTCGGCGACCGTGATCTGGCGCCCGCAGCGGTGGTGTGTTGCGGCCTCACCGAATGGGAAGACGATAAGCCGGCGAGTAGTACCTACGGCATATATGTGCAGTGTGGACCTGTAAGAAGCGCCGTTCCTCCAATCCCACTTCCCCGCTCCCCTCGCTTGGGGTTGATTGCCCCCAGGATGGTCAACTACCATGATCCCTTGGTAATCGTAGGAGATGCGGGTGCGTACGCTTTTGGGATCAAGCACAGGAGCACGAAAAACTCGCTGAACTCATTTGTGACAGCTGCCTTCTTGAAACTCTGGCACGCGTTGTCTGGTCTCTACATGTGAGTCTGCCCTCTGCGCAGGCCCTCCGCTCTCCCTACACATCGAATAATAATGACACCCCTCGTCCATTTCCAGCTGGGAGATCCTCACCACCCTTGACTACGAGTGGTTTGTCTTCCGAGGGCAACGCCCGTACAGTTGGACGATATGGGTCTGTAATGATGCCCTTTTTTCACTCGAATTTCTTCTCCCGGCCCAGAACTCTAGACTGATTGCTTTTCGGTAGATCTACTCGATTACGCGGGCATCTACTCTCCTGGCCGTAATTCTCAGCTTGGTCTGTATGGACGTAACGACCCAATACGACTGTCAGGTGTGTCCCGTGACTGCCTCACGTGCGCCTCTCCCTGACAGGCCCAAAGGTAGAGATCGTTTTCATACTCGTGAGCACCCCCTCGACACGATCCAGTCTCTCAGGAATGAATGACCGGTTCTTGTTCTCTCTTCTGCTAGATCTCTGGGTACATAGCCTTTTCCGCCGCTTCGCTCTTGATTGTGCTACGCATGTACGCCTTTGCGCTTCGGGTATACAGCCATCTCGAAAAAGACGCTCATAGGCACCATCAGCATCGCCATTTGGAACAGGAAGATGGTCGTCATAGTGATGGCACTTGGGGTATGGGGAACCAACGTTGGATTCCTCATTCACAGTAAGCCCCTTCCTCCGCTCTCTCGTAGACGAAATCTCACTTGAATATGTCATGATGCTAGGTGTCTTCAAGGTACATAGTAAATTTATACTATCATAGACCCTTTTGACTTATCCATCCCCCAGATTCGCGCTGTATGGATGCCTATTGTGGACTCTTGCAACGTGCTCAACGTCGAGAGTACCAAACTTAACATTATCATCACCCTTGGCACCGACATCATCTTACTTCTCATTATGCTTGTTGGCTTGCTCCGCCTGAACCTCCACGAAAGCGGTGCGTTTGGTCTAGGTCGCCTCATGTGGAGACAGGTGCGGTGTCGGCGCTTCTGGCAGCGGTAGTATTCATTCTTCATCTACTGATACCATCCCCATTGGCAAGGGTCTGGTTTGGCTCTTCATTGCCACTATCGCTGAGGTTCCGCCTGCTGTGGGTGGTTCATTTCATCTACCTGTCTTTTCCACTCATTCGTGCTTGACGTTGCAGACGTTCATCGCTTTGAACCTGAACGGTATGTTTCCTTTTTGCTCAGCCCGTCAAATGAAGCGTGTCAATTACAATTGATTCTACTCCAAATTCCAGAACCGTTCAACTACGTACGTCCTGATCTATTACACGTGAGGGGGATCTGCTGTTCTCTGATGCCTCTGTGCGACACAGATGTTCACAGTTCCCTCAGAGATCGCAATGTCAATCGCTGCGACTCGAATCCATCGTAGTCTGGCAAACTTTGCTGTCGATGGCGCCGACATGATGTATGACTTGCTTGCGTTCCTTTCGTTTCCATCCTCACTGTGGTTGGTTTCGTCGCAGTAGCGGGCCGGGCAGCTTCCGAACAACTGGTCGCACAACCTGGAAGAATAATCGAGGGGGGAACCGGGTGGAGGTCGTCGTACACACAGCATACGAGCAATACCGGACTCCGCAAACGAGCGATCCTGGTACGCTCTTCAGCTCGGAAGGACATACGCGCGACAAATATACAGGTCGGATATGACACCCATGGCATCGAAGAAGACGACTTTTTTTGGCATTATTTACTGTTGGAAATGCAGTCTACACACCGAGCCTTGTCAATGACTGACCGAGCCGGCGGGACCGCCTCGGATCTCGCCCGCTGAGATAATGGCCGATATGCATTTCATTTCACCCCTTCCTATTTTCCGTCGTGTGTCCTTGCCTTATTCTAGACTAGACACTTGAATAGGCCATCGCCTTTCATTCCTCAGCATTTGAGGAAAGACCGTGGACAGTTCTACGTTCATTTATCTATTTTTTGTTCATTGTCATTGAAATGTATATACCAGGTCTCGTCCTGCAATTTGGATGCCGAATACACCATTCTTTTTCCCAGAGCCTGAGTTCTACTCCCACGCTAACTCATACTGTACTTCTTCGGCATGTACTCCTCCTGATGACAATACCAGAACACCTTCCCAGAACGAATGCAGGAACCGATTACCGGCCGATTGCGTATTGCAGCCGGATCTAAATCCCCCAGATCATAGAGCATCAGAAGAATCGTTGAGCTTCGGATGGGGCGATCAATGCAAATCTTCACAATTCGGCGCACCCCAAGACAATCTTTTGCACCCGGTGTAATCGTGGTTATGTGCAGTTGCAAAATCAGGCTGCCCAACCTCAGCTGTTATATACACTCGCCGCCCTCACAAGGCGGTAAGTATCTGCTAAAAAGTTGGGACGTCCTCGTTGTCATGGCCATCTCAACTTGAAGGGCTGTCTCCACCCCACTGACAAATAATCGCAGATTAATAACTGCCTGGTTGAGTAATATTTCAGCCATAAGAGGTTCGATGGTCCACGGCTGCAAATTTGGAATGGAGAACAAGACGTCGAGGGATCAATACGTGGTCCTCCCGGCGAGCGAGAGAATACGTACAGCAGCACAGGCCGGGTGTACGGCCAACGGCACTGGCACCGGTATCATCCGGAGAACCTTACACGCTGAAACGTTGGCAAGGACAACATGGCCGTCCATCCGCGTCCATGGAGAATGTCAGGAACGACTATGGCGGTGATACTGCCCGAAGAAACGTTCTGCCTGTTTCACAGAGACAAGTGCTGCGGAAGTGCATGAGGCTGTGCTGCCGTCATCAACAGCGAGACGCCATACACCCATTTGCTGAAACCAGATTCCTCACCCCCTTCCATTCTCTATTTGTCCATCAAGTGTAGCTGCTAACCCACCCATCACCGGATCACCCTCCAGTGACAGATTGCATAAAGAGGATTGCTGATCGCGCTGGAAAAGAGTGGCCATGTGACTATCATGCCAGTCCAAGAGTCTGGTGTCAGGCTGCGAGTGCTCTCTTCCTTCCCAGCATACGATATATACATTCGACGATTCTTTTTTCTCTCGTTTCTACGCGACAATTTGCGTACTCGCCCAGGGACAGTAACCTCTACGTTCCGTCATTCGGGAGGGTAGACGAGGATATCACCGGGCTCTGGCTGATGTCTCCGGACGACCGGACTGCAAGCTGACCATGCCCATGCACGTCACAGCCATCGTTAGGTCACAACCCTCGTTTCTTCTTCCACTCGTCTCAAAGCAACTCAGTTCTTGCCATTACAGTACAGGGCGACCGACGCTCGAAGTCTGTTTTTTGCTCCCCCTGCGAGATCTTACAGTGACGACAGAACATGACTGATCATGCACCACGGCTCATGTTTTGAATACGCATACCTCTTGGCGAGCATGTCTATCCTCACCGAGGACTGCAGGACGTTATATTTTGCCGCGCGCCATGCTCGGTGAATGCTGCACTTGATGGCTAGACGGCATGTCTACACAAAAGTTGTTGGAGTGATGGACGTGGTTGTCCCATCAACCTGCCAGACAAATTTCAATCGCATTTTTTCTCAACACCGTCCCCGCAGACGCTGGGTGCGACCAACCGTCAGGGAGCGTCTCGTTCAGAGATGATTTTGCCATTTTTGCGTGCTTCCGCATTTATGACTCCCAGGCTCACCATTCGGGCTAACGAGAACCTCAGCTGACAGGCTGAAACCAGAGAATTGAATAGTATGTGTTATGACAAAGGAACTCTTGATAAGCAGGTGGTCGTAGATCGACTGCCAAGTTTAGACTTTGTATTGGATCAGAGGCATTGCCTTCGCACGGCCTGTTCTCTCAAGTGGTTTGCTACGACCTCTGTCCCTTGCTGCGTATGCGCCACGCAAATGCCGAGGGACACGTACAGATGCAATCACCGCCTCCGCTGACATAATACCTGCAACTCTATGCGCCGCCAGGACAAACTTTGATGGTGCGGTGTGATCAAAGTTTGAGGACCCCGGTCTGTCAAGAAATGAACACTGGTGACCGTGGCGTAGCGCCGAAAGTGTCACAGCTGGGAAGATACTTGACATGGGTATTCTCGGGCGCATATATGCGTGCGCGGTGCCCGTCCTGCGAGGAGCGCCGTTACCCGTCCCCCTTCCTCCGCCTTTCCACCCCGTTTATTACCCGCTAGGATGGTCAACTTCCGCGATCCCTCTTTGATCGAAAAGGATGAATGTACGTGTACTTTTGCGATCGAGCACAGAGCTCGGGAAGCTCACTGAAATACGTACATTCCAGGGGCGGCCTCAAAGTTTTGGCACGCCATGGCTGGTCTCTACCTGTGAGTCTCCCGATTCCGCGGACTCTCGGCTCTCTCACAACGTACCCGATAATAATAACTCCGCCCCTCCTCTTCCAGCTGGGAGTATGTCACCACCCTTGACTATGAATGGGGCATCATCCAAGGGCGTCGCTCCAGTGGCTGGACGATATGGGTACGTCTCGATATGCGCGGTTTCGCCGCCCATCCCAGGGCTCTGGACTGATCGGTACCCTTGGTAGATCTACTCTATTACGCGCATTTCCACCCTCATGGCCGTAGTGCTCACCCTGGTCAGTACGAACACTACGACGGAATACAACTGTCAGGTGAGCTCTCTACGTCGACTCCATGTGCACGCGCGCCCTGATATGCCATGGTTCCAAAGGTCGAGACCGTTTTCCAACTCGTGAGCATACCCTCCGATGTGCCCCAGTCTCTTAAGGAAAAAATCTCTGATCCTTCGTTTTCTCTTTTTTTTTTTTTTTTTTCTTGAAATAGATTTTTGGATATCTATCCTTCGCTGGTGCTTCGCTCTTGATTGTGCTCCGCATGTGCGTCCTCTTTTACGCCTCGGTGATACGACCATCGTCCCAAAGCAGGCACTCATGGCCGTGATCAGCCTCGCCATTTGGGACATGAATAAGATCGTCATAGGAATCGCAACTAGCGTATGGGGGGCCAACGTTTCATTCCTTATCCAAGGTAAGTCGCCCTCCAAGTCTCCTGTCGACTATTGGAGAATCCCATTCTAACATGCCGTTGCACCAGGTATCGTGCGGGTGAATAATACAAGCGAGTTATCATGGATCTTCTGGACTGACCCGTCCCCAGATACGCGCTGTATGGGTACCTATAGAGACCACTTGCAGAATAACAAACACCCAAAGCACCAAACTTAACATCCTTATTACCCTCGTCACGGACATCGTCTTACTTGTCATTATGCTCGTCGGTTTACTCCGCCTGGGCTTCCACGAACGTACGGCGTTTGGTCTGGGAAGCTACATGTGGAAACAGGTGCGGTCTCGGGATTTCTCGTTGGTCATGGTGTTCTCTATCCCCTGATACGCTCCCTGTTCGCAAGGGTCTCATTTGGCTATTCATTGCAACTATCGCCGAGGTCCCGCCCGCAGTGAGTGTGGCTAGTTCCGTGTATCCGCCTTTTCTGAATCATCGGAACTTCACCTTGCAGGTGTTCATCTGTTTAAACCTGAACGGTAGAATTCTTTCGTTTCGAGTCCATCGAGAAGAATGCTGATCATACTCGACTTTGCTCGACATACCAGATCCGTTCAACTACGTACGTCCTAGTTTTATTCTTGGGGACGCTGCTGGTCTTTAACGCCTCTTGCGAGTATAGATGTTCCAGATTCCCTCCATAATCGCAATGTCCATTGCAGCGACTCGAATCCATCGCAACCTGGTAAATTATGCCTCTGGATCCTCCGATGTGTATGTCGATACTATATCCCTTTCTCCTCCGTCCTCACGGTGGTTGGTTGCATCGTAGCCCGAGCGGACCAGATAGCGCCCAAACAAGTGGTCGCACAGGCTCGAAGTCCATTCGAGGCGTGGATGTTGCTATACGCCCGACCTTCGAGCCATATCATCAGACACCACATACGAGCCAAAACGACTCATTCAGTGGTGTGGAGGGGCAGTTGCGCGAGAAACCTACCGGACTGGTGTTCGACGAGGACGTGGAGAACGGTGCAGCGGAGACGCCCACATGAGTCCCATGCCCATGGCAATGTTTGTTTTCATATTTGTTAACCAGATTGTAATATATCTAGCCCTGGCCCTGTCGGCGACAATTTATTATTGGATGCGTGGAAAATGTGATCGTCGTCAGTCAACGACGCAATACAATACGACAAATCGCGGGGCTTCGAATTGATCTGATTGATGTCGTGCCATCTGTCCAACTCAATTCCTCGACAGTTTGTTCTTGGTGTTTCCAAGAACAGCACACTCAGTCTCCCTTACTAGCTGAAGCCAGTGCATGGGGAATTTTTGTTGGATATCGTGCTTTACTTCTGTGCGTTTTTCCAAAGTGCAGCATCCGGAAATCGAGATTTTACTCTATTTATCCATGTGTAACATGTCCATCAACGGTCCCTGTTTCGAAAACCCCGAAATATCATAGATCAAGCTTGCCGTGATAGATTGTGAGAATTTCGGACGCCAGCTTTGCAATAATAACAATAGCAGGGACAGAACGGTGAGAATTTCCCACCTTTTCGGCACATCTGTGCTTCGGTTACTTTACGAGCGGAGCGAATGTTTGTATGTAACAAGAGAACCTGGAGGTTGGCTGTCTCCTAGATCGTGGTCTCATAAATGGTGATTGGAGGCACTTGCTCGCTGCCTTGGAAGAGCAGCTGATCGCAACCAATATGAAAGGGCCGTCGATCGGTGGAGCGGTGGAGAGTCGGATTTGACGACTTTCTCAGGCGCCGTCTAAGGACTGTGGATAAAGATTTGGAATGAGTGGGACATTGACACGGTGACTCACGCAGTACTCACGCACCATATGCCAACAACTCCATTCGTAGTCGGCAATAGCAGCATAATGGTCGACGTAACGGATAAACTTAGGGCCTGGGTCCAATTGACCATTCATGACCGGCTTGGTCCTAATGCTCAACCCGTATAGAAACTTGAGATGTCGCGCAACTGAAGGTTAGCGTGGTACCTGTAAACTGTATCGGAGTAAGACGGTTAGGTGTAGTAGTGTCAGACTAGTGTCAGGCTCTGACGCATCAGCTAGGCCATACGACTGTGACCCTGGCGTTTATGTCGACCCGAGGCAGGGAGTTGTCACGGTGGTCAGGTCAACCAGGCCAGCATGATATTGGTTCAATCAAAAGGAGAAACATTGTGCAGTGTGTCTTGTCCAATTTCTATGCAGGGACGTTGCCCGAACAAAGGGTCGTCCGACTATCTACTATAAGAACTGGGGCGCGACAAATCGCCAATCTTCGCCTTCTCGCCCTTTCATTGGTTGCAAGACGCGCGGTGACAGTGAATAACGATACGATGCGGTTCTCCATCAGTCAAAGAGACCAAAGCCCTGTCCAGGACGAGATATGTGAGCAATTTACAAGCATAGATAGAGGCACGCAAGGGAGTCCGCACCATGTCTTCATCCGATTCCTCCTTCTCCTCTTCTTTCTTCTCTTCTGCTGGTGCCTCAGCGGCAGCAGCACCGCCACCGGCAGCAGCTGGTGCACCGACTGCAGGTGCACCGCCACCCGAACCAACATTTGAAAGAAGTTCCTTCACATTTTTTCCTTCAAGGGCTTTGGCGAGGAGAGTGGCCCAGATAGGCTCGAGGTCAACGCCGGCTGCGTCGGTGATCGCTAGAATCTTCTCAGACTGAGAATTGACAATCAGTGTGCTGGCCGGGACTGGGCAGGAAAATATTACACACAGTGATATCCACGCCGTCATCGGCAAGGATGAGGGATGCATACGTCGCAGCGAGTTCGTTAGAGGCCTGAATCAGGAGTGCAAATCATTAGTGCATCGTCCAGAGCCATCCAATTGAACATATATCCATCCACCATCGACTCGGTCCCCGTTGACAGGGAAAATGATAACATATCATTCACACAGAGTATGGGGCGCATTGACTCACCATAAGTGTAGGCGTCGGGTGCGTGTAGTCGTCTGCGGCCACCAGGAAAGATGGGGAGTAGTCGATATTCGATAAGGTTGCCGAGCGGTGCCATGTCGGAGTTTGTTGTATGCGTAGCGTCTAGGTCACCTGATCCACGCCTTCCCTCACGTGCACCTGGAAACCTTATTGACTCACCCTCCACTCCCGAGCCGCCGCCGACAACTATACGCGCCCGACGCCCACACAGTGCAGTGCCCACACCACCAAAGTAACCATCTTATGGTGAGTAAATGTGCCCCAAAATGATATGCCATCATTCTCTCTGTCGTGGATGGATATCATTCAATCAGATGGCTTTGGATGATACATCATTGCATCATTGATAATGATAATCAGCACTGATTCAAGGCCTCTGCTGAACTTAGCCTGTGATGTCATCCTTCTGATGGACGGCACGGATATTACCATGCGTAAATGTTTCCTGCCCAGTCCCGGCCAGCACAGTCCTCAGTCTCTGAGAAGATCCTAGCAATCACCAATTGAACGCAGCTAGCATTGACCTCAAGCCTATCTGGGCTTCTCTCCTCACCAAAGCCCTTGAAGGAAAAAAAAGTGAAGGAATTTCTATTGAAGCTGGAGCGCGCAAAGTGGTTCTTCCTGTGCATGCAAATCAAGGTCGTTGCTGTGCTTTGGTGTTCATTAGGGCTCTTCACGTGTTTCTACAACTTCTTTCAAATGTCGGTCTGGGTGGTGGTGCACCTGCAGTTGGTGCACCAGCTACTGCTGGTAGTGGCAGTGCTGCCGCCACTGAGGCCTGAGGCACCAGCAGAAAAGAAGAAAGAGAAGAAGGAGGAATCGGATGAAGACATGGTGTGGACTCCCTTGTGTGCATCTATCTATGCTTGTGAAGTCTTACATATCTTGTCCTGGATAGGGCTTTGGTCTCTTTGACTGATGTTATTCACTTGCATTGTCTCGCCACAATCCCCTTGCAATGCTTGAACCTAAAAGTGATATGATAATACCTTTGCACCGGTGACAGAAAATCGCATGTAGAATTCCGCCAGTCGGAGCACTGTAGTGAGCCTTGAGCCTTGAGGGCATGCGAGTGAGTTTGGGAGGGCAGGTATTCAGAGAATGTAAAAGGGGTGCAGGGGGCTTGGGTCAAGACCCTCGTCTTCCTCATCTTCCCTCCTTTACGAAGGTTTGGTTGGCTTTATATACAAGTATTCTACCTTGTATGTAATAATAGAGCGGTTCATGTGTGTAAAGCTCGAAAAATAAAAGCCAAATGAGGGGCAGGGGTGCAGGCATTGAGGTGGACGGCCCAAGCGTTACGCCGGTTGGTCGTCTTGGGGTGGCACGTGGCACACCTTACATCGTCTTGGAGAACATTTTGACCGGGCCTCTTCGAGCTATGATTACTTTTTGGAGGTATACAAGCGGATCCCAATACAACCACGCGCCGACACTCTCACCGTGCTACAGCCCAGTCGTCCCTCGCCGGGTCTCCAGGAGGCGGGAAGAGTCCGCCATCCCGTTCCTCACGTTGCTCCACTTGTTGCCTCTGCTGTTGCTCCTCTCGCCGTAGCCGCTCGACCCACCGCCCGCGAATGTACAGCAGCAACGACACGATGAGGCAGAGCACCACGAGCACCATCGTCTCGACAAACTCGTCTCCCTCCTCTTCTCCGCGATGCCCGCCGCGCAGCGCCGCCTCGAACATATCTTCGGGGCCGAGGTCGCTGTCCCGGTCCAGTTCTGCATTGCGGCGATCGCGAGCCCACTGGAAGAAGGATTATGGTGTGACTTGGTTTGGAGAGAGACAAAAAGTAGATCGGATACGTACCTGTACGGGATCCTCATCGTCGCCAGGGAGTGCAGTGTCACGCATTCGTCGGTTGAACTCTTCTCGTGCCTTGCCCATGTACCACGGCCCATCATCCTCAACTGGGACATCCTCGTCTGTCTCGGACGCTGACTCGCCAGTGACGGCCGGGCCTTCGTCCAATTCTCGCCGCCGGGCGGTCTGGTCAGGGTCTGATGGCACATCAGCATCACTTGAGCCGCGATTCGCGGATGACTTGCCAAGATCAACCTCACTCCTTGACCATAGACTGAGGCCGCCTTCTCCTCCCATTAAGGTATGCCATAAACTACGCGCGTGTAACCGGAACAGGGACAGGGTCACGGGAAGATATCCTTCGGGATTAGTCTCCAGTGCGAAGTCATAGTGGCGCTTCGCCAAATGGAAATCCTGTGTCACATTCAACACTTGGCACTTGGAATTTGAAAGGTAACGATTAGATACCGACCTGTAGGACGCCGTACCCGTGTTCATACATCCATCCCAAGTTCCACATTGCTAGTGCGCTGAATTGCGTATCTGCCGCCGAGCGATAATATCCAGCTGCTTTTTCCCAGCGGACATTGTCAGGCTCGTCTGGCACGCCAAGGCCGTGGTAATAATAGTCTCCGACTTTGACCAGTGCATCGATATTGTTCTGCGCGGCCGATCGCATCCATTGCGTGAGTGCGAGCCTTGCCGTGTTATTCGATGGAAAGAAGTTTGCAAAACTGGTGCGACGGAGTAAACTCTTGTCTGGGCTGGCATAAGCAACTTTTTTATTGGGCGTCGCGCAGAACCGAACCTACCTTGATCGAGAAGAAACGCCAAATTGTTTTGACCGATCTCAAACCCGCGCTCAGCGGACATCCACCATTTCAGCATGGCCAGCTGCTTTCCACTTGGAGTCTCCGTTTCCCAAGCTTCTTCGCCTTCCCGAATGAGATCTTCATCCCAGGACCCACGCTCAGCGACGACTTTGAAGAAAGCCGTAGCAATAGAGCACGCGCCCGGCTTCAAATAAGCAGGCATACTCTTCATCTTCGCCTCTTGGATCTTGGCAAGGTAGTAGAATGCCTCCAAAGGTGAGCCATGCCTCATTGCAGCGTCGAAATATGAAATAGCCAACTTCGGATCGTCACGCTCTGATTAGAATGGAGTCAGAACGCGACCAGGAGACGAAGTGATGACGCACTTACCGTAATATTTGCCCAGGTTGATTTGTGCCTCAGCGAGGTCCTGTCCAGCTGCAGCCGCGAAATGGCTGAGTGCTCTCTTGATGTCCTTCCTGCCTTCAATCAAACCATCACGCCATATGATGCCAAGCCCGTTGTGGCTTTCCTTTTCACCGTAGAAAGCCCCGCGTTCGAACCACATCTTTGCCAACTTCAAATCGATGCGCACGCCTTCTCCACGGAGGTACATACGGCCAAGATAACCAGCTGCATGCGCCGCAAGCCCTACTGGGGTATTGTCATCACGCTTTCCCTGTATGTCGCCAGGGTCGGCCGTCCATACTAGCCGGGTGATGGATTCGAAGTAGAAACGCGCGCGCTCGAAATCTCGTGGTAAACGACCAACACCTTCACCACCAGATGCGATCCCTCCCGGTGCGTTGTATATACTACCGTGGTAGAATATCTTTCCAAGGCGGAATGCAAAATCGGTTTCCCCACGGTCTGCGTTAAACTAAGATGAGATGAGCGGCATTGTCCATATCAAAAGCAGGTTGACAACTGACAATATAATATTCCAGGATATCTTCCCAAGTTTCGCCTGCAGCACGGGCGCGAGCAGCTTTGATAGCCGGTCGCTGCCCGAAGATTCCCGTCGATGCCACACTCGAGCCTGGACCGTAAACCCCGCCCGCAAGGTCAGACAGGCAAGTTGGTGTCAATGGAAGCGTGCGTCCGCCAGGTGGGCCAGATAAGAAGCGTGCCATCACTGTTGAAATGTGAGCAGAGGACAACAAGACGGCACGCCAGGCTTGCCCTTTTCTGCCGCAGCACTGTACCACTCGACAGCGTGCTCGCAATTCTCGACAACCCCGATTCCTGTCCAATATCGATACCCGAGTGCCATCTGTGCAGCCTTATCTCCACCATTGGCAGCAAATGTGTAGTATAGCTGGGCTTTCGCCTGGTCGACTGGTACGACGTTCAGGAAACCGGTTGCATGAAAAAAAGCAAGGTAGCCTTGCGAAGTTGCGTTCCCCGTCAAGGCAGCGTGGGTCTCGAAAGTCTTGTAAGCCAATATAGGGTCTGCAGTGAAGTGTGGTGTAGGTGGAAGCTGGGATACAATGAGAACACGCGGGGAGACGTTAGAAAGATAGAGGGATACCAGAGATATTTTTCCGAGGGCGAAAAGAGCATCTAAATGGCCTAGGTCTGCAGCATGTTGCAACAGATCCAAAACTTTGATCGCACGACGACTCAACTCTTCATCACTTCTCCGACGTCCGCCATCCTGAGAAAGCCGTGATGATAGGAAGCGTGGAAGCCATGATTGATGGCGTAATCTGATGGCTATTCGGATTGCGCTGCCCAGTGGTCCGTGTCCTTGGGGGTTAGGGAGGATTGAGGAAAGGATAGAGTTCCCCGTAGGCCATGAGAATTGGTGGTGTGGCTCAAATGCGCGGGACGAAGGCAAGGCGGTAAGAGAAGCCAAGGTCACGAGAGCCTGCTTGTAGGCACGGGCGGCTAGAACTCAGGGTAAGAAAATTGCGTATATACGATGACACGGACACGAACCTTCGTTTGCTGAATCAGCTTCCGACGGAGAGCCCTGTATCTGCATCGTAACATCGAGGGTGAGCGACTTGATAGCGACGGCAAGACATAGAATAAGGTTAGGGTTACACGTCTAGCCATGCCATGCTGGCATGGATGGGCGGTTCGGGTGGAGGGAAGTGGAGTATGCCCAGAAGGACACGTTACCTTGTGGGAGGAATGAGACCCCGAGGGCGATGCGCCCAGAATAGTAAAGGATATCTTTCAGGAAAGACTGGGTTTAGACATTTGTCATTTCCAGAATGCAAGGAATGGCGCACGGTCATGCTCGGGTCATAGGATAGTTCTGCCTGCGTTTGCGTAGGAGACGGGTCTTGTGACGCGCCCGCTGCTGCTGTTGCTGTTGCCAATGCTACGATACCCCAAGCCAACCACATTCGCTTTGGCGGCACATGCCGCTTGCTGGCCATTAGGCAATCGAACCAGAGACTAAAGAGAAATAGAAAGGTTTCGACGCGATGCGCAATAATGCACAGGTCGACTTGAGACTAGTTGGGACTATTGTATGGGAAGTGTGTCAGAGGCGTTTGGGCGGCAGTGATCCACACGAGACGAAACGCCCAAGTCAAGTCACGTCCACGTCACAACAGCCCCGGGTGGAAACGGCCCGGTCCCTCGCCACCCTGCTTTTTCCATTTGCAGGTCATGCGTCACTCTATCTTTTGCGTCTCTTTTTTGACTAGTTCAAAAAGGTTCAACGTTCAACACCGTAAATTCAATATAAATCGCAGATGCATCGCAATCTGGCATGTGGTTTTTGGGACAATTTCGCTGTTTAGGCCTCGCTTATTTCGTAACCGTGTTTTTTTGCAACACTTACATAATCCGACACACAAATGGCCCAATAGTTGACTTAGGCACTGATCCTGTCCAAGCGCCTGAGACCCGAAGTCCAAGTAACCAAAGCTCGGACTCGGATCCCTCACATCCCGGTCGTTTTATTTCAACACACAGTTTATCTCTTTTATTTTCAAAGTCCCCCTCCCGCCGACAATCCCGTCGCCTCATCTAACCAAGCCTCCCTGCTCCCTCGTACTAAGCTTCACACACGCTCTGGGATCCTTGTCATGCAGGTGGTCGACCTCGAGCCCCACATCCACGCCATCCTTTCTGCGCCCGGCACCGACCTCAGCACCATATCCGCTAAACGCGTCCGCCGTCTCCTGCTCGAGCAAGAGGACGTGACGCAGGACTTGATCAAGGACAACAAGCAAGCGATCGACGAGCTCATCTCCACCGTCTTCGCCAGGGTGTCCGAGGAGAACGGCTTCCAGCACGACGAGGACGGCGGCGCGGGAGGCGCCAGCGCGGAGTCGGCGGAGCCCCCGCCCCCGCCGAAGAAGCGCCATCGCGCCTCGCTGGATGATCACGGCTCCCCGTCGTCGGGCAAGCCCGCCAAGGTGTCGACCGCTGGCGACGAGGCGCTGGCGCGACAGCTCTCCGAGGCGATCAACGGTCGTGGGCGGAGTTCTCGCTCCGGCGCGTCCGGTGCGCCCTCTGCGCGTGCGCGTGGTCGCGGACGAGGGCGCGGGCGCGGGCGCAGCGGGAAGGCCAATGGGTCGAGGAGCGCAGATACGATTGATGACTCGGGCAACGAAGGCAGCGATGGTGATGAGTCCAAGAAAAAGAGGGGCCGGGGACTGTCCAAGGAATATATATTGAGGTCCGTCATGCACCTCGTACCCCTGTCTCGTTATTCACCATCGATTCCTTGATATAGCGAACCCCTCGCTGCCCTCGTCCAGGAAGACTCGCTTTCTCGGCCACAAGTCGTTAAGAGGTTGTGGGCATATATCAAAACCAACAATTTACAAAACCCCACGAACGGACGAGAAATTCTGTGCGACGGTGCTTTTAGGGCCGTCTTCAACACAGACAAAATCGACATGTTCAAGATGAACAAAGAACTTGGAAAGTGAGTGCCTACATCGCACTGCCGTTACCGACTCTGACCGATGCGCCAAGACATCTGTCGGAACCCTCGGAAACTACCGCGTAGCTTGCCCTTTCTCTTGCTTTGCTCTTCATTCTGGACTTCGCTCTTCCCCTTCCCCCCATTCCAGGTACACATTCCTCACCCTCTTTCCCCTCCTATTACAGCTTATTTGATATTCATCCCTAAATTACCTCCTGCGTTGACACCTTGATCCCACGATTCGGGTTTTATTAGTCAAAAGCGTAGGCATGTAGCGCCTTAATCATTGCCTCATCTGTACGACGCATCCCTTTAAACTCTCTGGTCCCGCTTTTATTTGTAGCACACATGTCTGCATTCTTCATCAATAGGACTGTTTCACACGTTCTCTACATCTTTGTCGCCCCGTCCAGAAGCTGTCGTGCGATGAGCTTTCATGCGAACGTTGGGGCCGAAGTTCGTCACCTGCATGACAATCTTCCCGATCCCCTTAATCTTCCTACATTCTTCCTTGGCATTGTTCGCACGTGTCGTGTTCAGAATGCCTTGATCGGAAAACGTTTTGAGATACCTTCGCTTATCATATCAGTACAGTATCGCCAAACGGCCACCAAAAGCTATGAGACGACCTGAGGCACGTTTCCTCCTTAAAGTCTGAGTGTATTCTGCGATTGTGTTTGCGCTTTTGGCCAATGTATTCGTAGCATTCTTAAGAATGATGAGGGAAACTTACTTCACTCTTGCGTGCCTCCTCTTCATACGCATGACTTTGATGGATCAAGAAGTGGTCGCTCAATACGTAGAACGAGACACCCGACAGGTACATTTCAAACAAGCAGGCTGCCTTGTTTCCCCCATAACCCGTGAACCGTTCGTCACACCTGTCTCGGACTGTGTGAACTGCATGACATAAAATTGAGCAGCCCGGGGAAACGCACCAGCCACCTGCATCTTTTCTGACCACCACATATGGTTCGTATGCAGACTGATACTGTGTCACTCTATAAACTTCTCCAGGCTTCGCGGCATAGAATCGACGATAGTCGGTACTGTTGTGACCAGCAGCGAATGACGCATGGAAAGGGGCAACGCGATTTGCGCGTACTAGGTGTAAGAGCGCCTGTACAGTATAGTTCATTCAAGGGTTGCAAAAGACAGCAGCACGACTCGAATGGGACGCACCCGCTTGTCGCGCGGAAACGAGTCCTGGTTCCTGCCTTCTGCCTGCTTCGCATACTCGAACGCGGGCAGCACGAGCGCAGCGTTCCCTTCGCGAACGCGCCTCGCCACGCTGTTCTTCCCGTCACGCAAGAGGGCGCGCACAGAGGTGCGCCAGTCAGTGCACATGGCGAAGTCGACGTCGAGCAACAGCATATATGTGGTGGGCGCGAGCAGACGCGCGAGATTGCGCCACGCATTGAAGGCGCGGGGGAAGGGAGAGAGAACGAGGTGGATGTCTGCACGTGCGGAGAGTTCGGGAGAGTTGGTGACGAGTGCGTGTAGAGCGAGAAGTCTGGTGTGTAGTGTGGGCGATGAGGATCTGCCGGCGGTCGCAGGGAGAGGGATATGGACGGTCACGGAGAGCGGGCCTAAGCTCGGGGTAAGTATCGAGTCAATGTACAGCGCATATAACCATCGTTTTCGTCTAGCGAGCTTTGGTATCGTAGGCTTCACATATGCTCGGGTCATACCTTCGTATCGCAAGGCGAGTTTCCGCAGAACCCCGAATCTATTTGGGGTGACCAACGTTGTGACGGTGATATCGTCCTCATCAAAGCTTTCGGATGCCTTGTAAAAGTATGGGAACACTTTCATGGGGTGCATGGAGCCGGAGAATGCCTTTGACAGGAAGAGAGACTCGGACATGGGAAACCAATCAAGAGACCAATCCGGCTCGGCCGAAGATGCACCCTGGAGTATTTGATCGTGCCGTGGGGTTTGACCTTGAGAAGCCGTGGTCCAATAGAGGACAGGATCCGTGGCAGCCGCCTCGAGACCAGATAAGAAGTCACCTATGTCCTTGTAACCAGCCGCATGCTGTGCCACGAGTGCTTGAAGTGTCGGAGTCGTCGAGGAACTATTACTGCCCTTTGGGAGCCCTGAGAAAGTGTCACCGATAAGTTGCCGGGTCCAGAGAAAGCAACCATAGAGCTTGGATACATCAAGAGCGAAGGAAGCCGAGCAGTCATCAACAAAGGGACACAGAAGCAAGACTGAGGTGGTGTAAAGACAGGAGATAAAGGCGTATACAATGAGGCAGGCTGAACAGACACGGACAAGAGCCATGGTGGAAAGTGGGATGCAGTGGCGGATGGTGAACTCAGAGGTGCACGGCGTGCCAGCCGCAGCCGAGTGGCAGACCTCATGAATATATGAATGCCCAGGCCGGATCTTGGCGTCGCAAAAACAGACAAAAGCATGCCAGTGTGCAAGCCAGAGCATCTCGGTCGGAGAGCCATGAATATTAGCTAGATGTACAATACTACCAACGGGATGTATCATGTCGTGTTGTTCATGAGAACCATGCATGTATGAGAAAGGCCAGCACAAGAAATTGGAACTCATGTATCAAACTACCAAAGGGGTTTCTCCTCCAGGTAGAGTATTAGTTCAAACTCTGCAACTTCATCCATTCCTTGTCGTTGGCGTTGAAATCGACGCCTTTCCCTTTCCACCACTCCCTCGCTCTCTCTCCGCCCCCGATAGCGTCTTCCAGTGCCTCCTCGACGTCGCACATGCGGTATTGCACCGGTAATCCGCTCTTGTCCCACCAGTCGAGCACCTCTGGCCGATCATGTCGTGTTGCACCAACCAAAACGTCTTGGTCACAGAATAACTGCAACCCACTGTTCAACCACCACTGGAGCACGTCGATGTGCCCATGGCAGCTTGCATGGTACAGGGCCTGGCGATCGTACGTGAAGTCGAGACCAGAGTGGGTCCACCACATGAGCACAGCGACATGTCCTGCTGCACTGGCAGTGTCCATGACACGGCCAACCTTGAGCTGGAGCCGGCCGCGCTGCTTATGCCACCACTCAAGCACATCGAGTTGGTTCTTGGCAGAAGCATACTCGAGTGCGGCCTCTGTGTATTCGAATGGTAGGCCTGATTCGAGCCACCAGTCGAGGGATTCGACTTGTCCGGCGCGCGACGCGCCGTCAATGACCTCGGCAATAGCGTGGGAGTCGGGAACAGGAAAATCCTCGGGATACACCGTGTGCATAGTCTGCCACCAATCGAGTACATCAACACGTCCATAGTGCGCAGCAGTCATGGGAATTAGGTGGCGTCGGAAAATCTCGCCAAAGAGTGGACGGCAATGCCGGAAGAAATAGGCCAATATGTGGAGATAGGAGAAGCGGACAATGAGCCTGCCGCCAACGGAAGTGGGAGGTCGAAGTGTTGGTTCGCAAGAGACTAGCAGGGGTAAAAAGCCGGTGAGAAGGGCGTGATCTGTCGGAGAAGCTCGTGTCCACGACAAGGGTTGTGGTAAGGACGTCGGCAATCCAACGGCCTTCGTTAATTCCCAGTCGCCGACCTGATCCATGATCTCGGCCATGATTTCAACCGGAAGGGGAGGTATGCGTGAGGCTCGGGAGCGAGGGGTACGGGCGGCTTGCGTGGATTTCGATTCTCCCGGCTGCGTTGGACAGAAAGACTGGGTGGAGGGTGGGACAATTGATCGATTTCTCGACCTTGATAGCTGATGAGAACATGGTGGGACTTCCGGTAAAAGGCCAAAATGCAGGTCGGCTGGTTCCGTGTCGCGGCCAATTGAATCGCAATGGACCTTCGTGGGTGGTGGAGAGGCGTACAAGCGCAAGTCGTAGTGGGCAAGCCTACAGGCAAGCTCCAGCTGGGTTCCGGTCGTGGAGAGAGACCTCACAGAACAGAACAGGTGCAGTTGTTGGTAGGTCAATCGTCGATATGCATCGTGGACCAGATCAGCGGAGGAAGGTGAGAGCAGGCTTGGGGGTCCCCTTTCACCACGATCAATTAGGTTAGACTGCAAGGCATATCAGTCGGTGGGCGCTACTTTCGATCGATAGGTGCAAGACGTCATCGCGTCGTCTTCTTACCTCAAGTTCAGAATCCGACGAGTAGCATTCACGATTCTCTATTCCGGAGTCTGCCACCGATGCTGGACGCGTCTGCACGGACTGCACCATTCCACCGGAGGGGTCGCAACAGTGAAGGTATGAGCGGAAAAAGAGATACAGGATGAGTGGATGACCGAGCGATTGGGCTGGCGACAAAGATAGTTGGATGGGCTCGACGCTGCGCGAGCTGTGTGAAAGTGGACGTAACCGCGAGGGGAGTGGGGCATCCGAGAACGTGTGTGGCGCCAAAACGTAAATCCATTTTGGATTTGGCTGCCAGCTGTCCTCGGGCCGGCCGGGGCGGGACCTCATTGTATTGTCCAATCCGATGTTGAGCATTAGCATTACCGTTGGCGAGATCACAATTCCAATATATTCTCTTCCATCTTCCGCGACAGTCCCACCATGCTATGACCTAGATCAGGAGTGAAGTGTGTATGCAGTAGTATGTTTCAGGTCACAATTTTGTGCACAAATCTCTCAGCTCTGGAACAATGTCCCTCCCCTTCCCCTTCACCAGATAATCCCTGATATTGGTGAGCGCCCGTATTTCCATCTTCTTTTGTGTATCGCATGTCTCGGTTCCCATGTGCGGGAGAAGTGTGGCATTTGGGAATTCAAGGAGCCGTGGGTTGACTGCGGGCTCGTTAGGATATACGTCCAGTCCAACAGCACCCAACTGCCAGCCATGAGCCGCCACTAAAACATAAGGCTTGAAAGGAGAAACACTCACGTGTCCATCTTCCAGTGCCTTGATCAGTGCAGTCTCGTCAATGACCTTCCCTCTGGCCGTGTTTACAAGGATAGCCCCTCTCTTGAGCCTCCGGATCATCCCTTCATCAACAAGACCCTCCGTATCCGGTCTTAGAGGGACGTGCACGCTCAGCACGTCCGCGAGACCCAAGAACTCGTCTAGCTGCTCTGGTCCAAAGTACTCGCACCAATCTGGGGCACCCTCCACCTTCTTTCGCGAGTGGTAGATGATACGCATCGGAAATCCATGCGCCAGTTCCGCAAGACGAAACCCAATCCCTCCGAGACCAAAAATTGCGAGTGTCTTCCCGGTGAGATCGCGGGTCAGGGAGGACGAGATATCGCTTTTCCACCGCGCCTCACGCAAGTTGCGCTCGCCCCTCGAGAAATGCCGGAAGGCTGATATCATCAAATACAATGCCGTAGTCGCCGTTGCGTCATCGACCGCGATGGGAGTGTTCGACACAATGATCCCTATATAGGCGTGGGGATATTTCGGTCAACTGGGCATCTGGGCACTGGGCACTGGGAAGATAAGAATTGTCTTGGCGTACGTACCCTTTTCTTTGCACGCTTTGGCGTCAATTTGGTCATAGCCAGCGCCGTTGTGTGCTAACCAACGCAATGCGGACGGTAGCGCCTCAATTAGCGCTCGGTCGAATGTCCCCACATGTTCTGCCGACTCGTTTGTACGATAAATCGCCACTGTGCGTTCGTACTTTCCCCCTGGTTTCAGATTCTTGAGAAAGTCTGCGCGGTCAAGAGAATCCATGCGCTACGGATGGAGGAAGAGGGTAATGTTCCCAGCGAATATCCAAGAGACTGGGAACCACTCACGACCACTTCAGCAAGACCTTGGAAGAGCTCTTTTGTTTCCTCGTGCGCCCACACGATGTCCCCTGCCAGTGAGTCGTAGCTCGGACATCGGGTTACAATAGCAAGACGCAGTACGTACCACAAAGCAAAACGCGAGGTAGAGTCATGATTGGCACACGGAGAGCACTATGGAGGGATATAGATCAAGTGGATGATAAGCAGCACATTCCAAAGTTTCGGTAATAAACACTTTATAGTCCAATCAGCCATCGCCGTCACGGTGGCGGCAAAGCGGTCCGTAAGGAAAATCTTCGACATTCGACAACAGCGTGGAGTTACAGTACGCCACGTAATCGGGCGTTAGCTAGGCGCTCAGGTACGAGGAGCATCGCATACAATATATTCAAACCAATGTACCAAGGGTGAACCAGCGAACGGTTGCTAGGGAGCACGGCAACCCTATTACACAAGCGCTCTAGTCTATTTACCAGTTGCACCGTAACGCGTCTTACGACCCCAATCGAAGGGAACGTATCGATACTTGATCATGTGTCTGTAAAACAGTTAAAGAATGTGCTGGGACAATAAAGCGCACGACTTACTGTAATTGCCTTCTCATGGTCAACACGAACAAGACGCAGAAGTACATCACGAGGATTGGCCAGTACACCGGGACATCGAACACGGCGGAGAATGTCATGAAGAAGGATATCAAGGTTGCACGTGTGGTGGATAGCCTGTAGACGTGCGGTGGTCAGCCGCTGCCCAAGGGTCATATGGAAGTGAGATAGTACCAAAATTGCCATTCTGGAAGGCGGCGAACGAACGGACGGAACTCATCGTCACGGGTGCTGGGAAGGGGAGAAGGCGTGTCACTTTCACCACCTTCCAGTTCGTCTGCCATCAGGTCATCCTGGAGGGAGGGTCGAACTTTGGTTGCAGGAAGGCAAGGAGCAAATTGAGGAGGTAGATGGCATGCGCGTCTAGGGACACGGTCATGAAAAAGGAGGTCGTTCACCGAAAAAATCTGGTCAACTTACAGCAAACTAAAGAAAACCATCAGGGGGTAAGGTTAATATTTAGTTGATACGGAGTGGCGCACCGATATACCACTGTACATATCAAAAACGCGGGGGGGAGCACTACAGTGAGCGGCGGAATGCAGTATTATTCGGAAGGACACGTACGCCCTGCGCATACAGGATGCGCAACTCAAATATCGCGATCGTAACGGTAGTTCCGACCCACCGAGAAAAAATGTGAGGAGTGATCCGGTCAAGAGTCTGTTGGTATTGTCGCTTTAGGCGGGCGTATGTTGCTGGGATGTTTTGAAGGGAAGCGGAGGTTTCTCCAGTTGCCTCTGACGAAGACATCATATTTGCCGGCGTCGTTCTTCGGAGCACAGTTCTCGGATTTGGACGGAGGATTCGGGTGTCCCGGTTTTTTAGAGTATTATATGGCAGATATAATAACTCGAAGAAGGGGGGAACTGCCGAGAGGGATGGGAAAGGATGTGAGTGTGCAAGGGTGCAAGGGAACCGACGAAGGCCAAGCCAATGACAAGCCACCGAGGTAATTATATAATCTAGTCAGGTGACCCACATATCCATCGAATTCAAAGATCCAAAGACCCAAAGAAAGCAAGCTGCCGCTGCCCTCTGCAGTCCTTCTACTCACCTGCCCACTTGCACCAGCAACATGAGTGAGTCGAGATCATTCGAGACAAACGCATTCTGGATTTTTACACACATATATGCCCACCTCTTACCTCCGTACCCGTCTGGTTCAAGGACGTCACCTATTTTTGTCGCTTTGCAAGGACCGCAAGGCTCAGGAAAGACGTCTCTCACTGAGCGCGTTAAGGAGATGCTCGCCGAAGATAATGAAGATCACAAGTCATTTCGTGTAGTCACGCTTTCAATTGACGACCTCTATCTTCCTCATGCGCAACTGAAAGCTCTCGCTTCTGACCACCCAGATAATCCATTTCTACGCGGACGCGGCCTCCCGGGGACGCACGATATCTCCCTCGGTCTTTCCCTCCTTCGTTCGTTGAGGGATATAAATCGCTCGTCTGCGGATGACATACGCATCCCACGCTTCGATAAGAGTCTGTTCAATGGCGAAGGAGATCGTCTCCCGGAGCCTGAATGGACCTCTGTGGAGGGTCCTCTAGACGTCGTTCTGCTTGAAGGCTGGTGCGTGGGGTTCTATCCCCAGTCGCGTCAACATATCGAGCAGCGCATGAATGAAGTCCCATTTGGGTTGGATGGGATGTTCGACACCTCTGCTTACTCTCTGGAACATATACTCGATCTGAATCAGCGCCTCGCTGAGTACACCAAGTGGTGGGATCTCTTTGACATTTGTGTCCAGGTGTGCAGCCGTGACTTCTCGCTGTCTACTCCCCGAGCGGTTACTTATTGTCTTACATATCTACCCGACGTGATTCAATAGATCGCCCCTCAACCCATGACCCCATATCTGCCCATCTACAAGTGGCGCTTGCAACAGGAACACGAGATAAAGGCCCAAAAAAACCGACAAGGGATGACAGACGAGCAAGTCAAAACGTAAGTATGGGTTTCCAGTTGAGCCCTCGCTCTGCAAATGTTCTATTCACGTTTCACGTGCAGGTTCGTCGATCGCTACATCCCAGGCTACCACTTTTTTGCTCTGGGCGTGACTGTCGGTGGTTGTGATCCACAAACAACATCGCGCCTGGTCCCTCCGTGGTTACAAGACGAGCCCCCACCAACAAGTTTCAAGAGACCGCGGCGAGGTGTCTCCGTTTCATTATCGATGAGAACCGCAAAACGAGGAGCATCGAGTACTGTATGCGTCAGTGATCCGGAAAATAGTCGCGAGGCTACTCCGTCAACGTCATCTGAGGAAATGGATCAGCATCACTACTACCAAGCCGGGAATCCCAACGTCCAGTCTGGTATCACGTTCTTCCGCCTGGGTGTGCGGCCCCGAGAAAAGGAGTGTCGAATGGGAGCTTTTGTCTTCGTCTTCTGAATGGCCACGACGAGCTTCCGATGTAAGCTGAACTTTTACCACCGAACGTACATGTGAAAATACGTGCTCGATTGTGCTCTTTATTACGTTTGTCCTCCGTTTTGAGGACTCTCAGCGAGTGAGGGCACGGTAGGAAGAGAACCGATCAAGAATGATGAAATGATGATGAATGATGAATGAATGAGGTCAAAAGCGGGATGCCCGGCAAAACGGGCCGAGTGACTCTCGGTCAGACGACCATCATTCACGGCATCGTGGTACGTGATGCGTGATGCCTAAAGGACTGCGGCTCAAGATGACACCAGCCGAACAAGTGGAACGCCATCTGCGCAAGGCTCGTAGGGCTTCAAAGAAGGCTACTTCCAAGCGATACTTCCCGCAGGAAGACGGTCGTCCATCGATGCAATCCGGTGCTGTAGAGGACGACAGTGCTGACCTTCACCCCTTTCCCGATCCTGGACCATCTAGCTCTCGCTATGGTGCCCGCGCGGTGCCTGCGGCAGAAGATACCTTTCAGGAAAAATTGTGGGATGCGCTTGGTGATGATGAACGGCTAGACGCGGTCGAAGCCCGACTAAACGAATATGCACATGTCCCACGGCGATGGCGGGGTGTCAGCCCGCAGGGATATGGTCCTGACCGTACAGGCGGCGGACTCGGTGATGATCCACAGCACATGGACGACGACGAGTATGCCGAATGGGTGCGGGTGGGGATGTGGAGGTGCGCTTTTCTCTTCCCTTGTCCGTTGGGAGAGACGAGGAAATTCACGCGAGCTCCTTCGACAGAAAGCGAAATTCCGCGGCGCATCACGAGCAACAGCAGCAAAAGGCCGCTCAGGCCGCGGCGAGGGCTGAGGCGACACGGATTCTCAAGGCAAAGGGCGATGCGAAGCGCCGCAGCCGCGATGAGAAGGAACGTAGGAGACGCGCAGACGCCAGAGAAGCTTATCGACGGGGCTGGGACGAGCTGTCCAGATCAGAAGCAAAGTCCTCGGATCTAGGCTTCGGAGATATACCTTGGCCGGTATTGGGTAGAGCGCCGGACCTCTCACAATTGAACGCTGAGGCCACGTCTGCCTTCCTCTTCATCCCTGAGAGCCAGGGACTCGACGAGGCAGAGAGGGCGAGAATGCGCAAGGAGGAACTGAGAGGGACGATGTTGCGCTTTCACCCAGATAAATTTGAAGGGCGGGTCATACCACGGGTTAAGGAAGAGGACCGGACGGCGGTGCGGGAGGGAGCCAATGCGGTGACGAGGGCGGTAACTGCGTTGATGGACGTGAAACTTTAGTTTTTTCCTTTTTCTTTTTCTGCAGCTCATGCAGCCGATGACAGGTGTGAGAGTGTCTATTGCCAGAAGAGGTAACCATTCTCTGCTGTGCCGCGTCGGCCGAAGGTAACATCGCAACTGCCGAACGATATTGCATAATCTAGGCCTCAATTATGAAAAAAAAAGGGAACAAAAAGCAGATGAAATGTATGCGGCGTTGTGTTTTCGTGCGTCTCGTTCGAGGCCGGTGCTTGTCTGCCAAATACTTTACTTTGCCGATCTTTCCCCTTCCCCCTCGCTTGTTGTCCTTTCCCCACCTTCTCTATACCACCTGTACCCCACGTCCCGGCTGCGGCTTCCGTCTTGCTCCCCCGTAACGAAGAGGTGCCTTCTCACGCACCATGGCGAACATTACAGACGTTTTTTCTGAGAATGCCGACTCGCGGTCGCTGGCGCCCGCCGCTGTTGGCTCCCAGGTCGGGCTGATGCTCGTCATTTCTGTATGTTCATCTATGCCTTTCTACTCCATGTCATCGTTCTTCACATTACACTCCCGTCGAATAGTTGGCCACCATTATTTTATTCAACATCCTTCGCCCAAACAACAAAGTGAGCAATTTTATCACATTGTCCCCACCCGTCCCATAACCACGTTTGTCATTAGATCGTTTATGAGCCAAAAGTGAAGTACCATGTCGGTGACAAGCCACCACCCCGAGTGTCCTCGGGCGTTCTGGGTTGGGTATCCCCACTCATTAATGTCAAGGAACCTGAGCTTGTTGACAAGATTGGTCTCGACGCGGCGACCTTCCTTCGGTTCCTCCGAATGATGCGAACCGCCCTCTCGTTGGTGGCCTTGCTGACTTGTCTCATTCTTATACCTATCAACGTCTCGTACAATCTCAAGAACGTCCCCGCCGGCTCACGTGACCAACTTTCCATGCTCACCATTCGTGACGTCCAAGGCAATTACCTCTGGGCTCATGTTGGCATGGTTTATATCATCACTGCCGTTGTCATAGTCGTCGTTTGGTTTCACTGGACTGCTATGGTCCGCCTTCGCACACAGTTCTACCGCTCCCCGGAATACGCCCTCTCTTTCTATGCCCGTACCCTGGCTGTCATGCACGTGCCGAAGAGGCTTCAGTCTGATGAAGGCATCAAAGCCGTCTTCGATTCCGTTCAGGTTCCATATCCTACCACCGCCGTTCACATTGGTCGTCGAGTGGGAGACCTCCCCCAACTGATCGAGATCCATAACAACACCGTTCGCGAATTTGAACAGATACTGGTACGATATTTGAAGGGTGGAAAGATTGGCAAGAACCGGCCCACCATTCGCATCGGCGGCTTCTTGGGATTGGGTGGGGAGAAAAGAGACGCGATTGATTATTACACGTGCGTGATTCAGCACCATTCCCACGCCTTGGAAGCTCATCGCGTGGCCGTGTGAACAGTGAAAGACTCAAGCGAACCGAACACGCCGTTGAGGCGTACAGAACACAAATCGACTCGCGCAAGCCAGAGAATTATGGCTTTGCGTCCATGGCTGCCGTCCCATATGCCCATGTTGTTGCCCAGCTATTGGAACGCAAGCGCCCCAAAGGTACAACGATTACTCTTGCCCCCAATCCTAAGGACATTGTCAGTCGAAGTCATTCTTGCGTTCGCCATGGTATGCTCATCGTGATCTGCATAGGTATGGGAAAACATGAACAGGAGCACGGCCGAGCTTTTCCGTAAGAAGACAACGGGCTGGTTCTTCCTCACCATCATCGCCTTTTTGAACACCGTACCTCTCTTCGTGCTTTCTATTCTTGCCAACTTGTCCTCCGTGCGTGTTGTGCATTTCTTCTACCTGATTCCTAACTTACCATATACCCAAAGATTGCCAGCTTTGTCCCGTTCCTCGAAAGCTGGGCTCAATCTTCCCCCGTCTCCTTCAACTTCGTATCTGGTGTACTTCCCCCCGCTGTGTCTGCCATTTTTGGTTTCTTCTTGCCCATCATAATGCGCTGGCTCTCTCGATACCAGGGTGCTTTGACCCAATCTCGTTTAGATCGTGCGGTTGTGGCACGGTACTTTGCGTTCTTGGTTATCTCGCAGCTCATCATATTCACCCTCATCGGTGTTGGCTTCAGTATGTGCTGAATCATCCTAGCGTGGGGTATAAGTGTTGACGCTGGCGATAGACTCTGTAACGGAAATCATCAAGCAAATTGGACAACACAAGAGTTTCAAAGACATCCTAAAAAACATCGACAGTATGGCTGGCTGATACTATTGCAAGAATTCTGATGACATGTGCCGTAGAACTCCCTGCGAAAATCAATCAGACCTACATTAATCAAGCTTCTTACTGGTTGACGTTCTTCCCGTATGTTTTTTTCCCTCTCGGTGTAACGTTAATGATACTGAGGCAATGCCAGTCTGCGAGGTTTCCTCGCCATCTTCGACCTTGCGCAGATTCTCAATCTCGTGTGGATATCGTTCAAAACACAGTACGTGGGCATAATTTTTGGTTATGGTTTATTCACGTAGCATTGGCGCCATCAGCATATTAGGGCGCACCCCTAGAGATTATCGAGAGTTTACACAACCGCCCGAGTTCGAATATGCAATCTATTAGTGGGTACTCTTCTCACCTTATAATGGTTAATGGTTTTGACTTTGTGCTTGTGTTTAGTTCTAATATCGTGAGTGATTTTTGGGCTATGTAGATTATCCCTGACCCAGTGCGTAGATGTTTATGGGTACTGTTGGCCTCGTGTTTGCGCCCCTTGCGCCTCTGGTCGCTGTCGGAGCCGCTATCGTGATGTGGATCAGTTCTTGGGTTTACAAGTATCAGTTAATGTTCGTCTTTGTCTCAAAGGTTGAGACTGGTGGAGTAAGTCCTCCCTTCGTCCATCGATCTCTCAAATCAACTTCTTCTATTCTTCTAGCGCCTATGGAATCCAATTATTAACCGCCTTCTTGTCTCCTTATTGCTGATGCATGCGCTTATGTTGCTGAGTGCGTCTTCACTGCCTCTTGACTTCGACAAGATTTTTCATACACACCCCGTCAGCGATTGGCCTGCAGTATAAATGGAAATCCTTCGCATGGGTCGCCGGTATCCCTCCTATCATTGTCGTCGTACTATTCAAGATTTACATCAACCGCGTGTTCGCTCGTCCGTTCAGGTACTACGTACCAACTGAGGCCGAGCTCCGCAATGCCCAAGTACACTCCCAGCGCGGTGACGTCAAGAGGCATCGCCTCGAGAAACGCTTTGGCCATCCCGCGCTGCATGCAGAGCTTTTCACTCCCATGCTACACGCTAACATGATGCCACTCCTTGCCCAAGTGTACAGTGGACGGCTAGGCAGCGAGCAAACTAAGTTGGGAGAGTACGGCGGGCAACAGATGGCCGCGAGTGTACTTCCTGGCGGCATCCGGATTGCTGCTATTGATCAGAACCATCTCGAGTACGATCCTATCCTATACAGACGCGACCGTGGCGAGCTCGACTGGGATCAACGGTCAGTTGCGACAGCATTGGACCCAGTAGGATTCCCCGCAGGCGGACGAGACTCACCTGCGCCGTCACTTCCTGGCTACGCCCGGTATCTTAATCGAGGTCCTGGCATGGACAGCGAGATTGAGCTCTCGCGGTTTGACCCAGACCGACAACCTTTACTCCCCTCGACTCTACTTCCTGGCGCTGGGCAAAGCACACAAACTTTGCCCGGCTATCCTTCACAACCACCACATGTGGTTTCGGGAATATCACAGTATCCGCCGCCACCGGGAAACGCATACCATGGACGAGGGTCTGGCAGTGACGGATTCCGCGAAGCACCCATGCACCGGCCGTATTCCAGGCAAGATTTATCACAATATTCTTTGAACTCCGGACGTAATTCGCCGGGGCCGAACCAAGCTGGTCGATTCCGCTGATGAAGGTGCACGGACGACGTTGCACCACATCGGGTTGTAAATGTTACGAATATCACTTAACGCGCGTCATAGTTGTGTTTGCTGCACCCCTGACGAGTATCTCACCGATTATCTCACTGCATACTTGCTCTTGTAATACCCAACCTTGATACTCCTTACTCCTACATTCACGGACACATTTCGCATGGATTTAACGTCACACCACTCTCTTTGTTTCGATTGACTGAATATCTGACGGACTGCGCATACACGCTGCGTCATCGGGGGTTATTGCTGTATTCGCGCACGGCGCTGCAGGTGGATATTTCCTCCTAGATAGATTATTACTCATTACCTGCTTGTTAATGTGTTGTTCGTGTGCAGATTTGTCCTTATGTTGCGCCACTCTCACCATCCATCTTGAGAGAAAGATGCATGGATACCTCAGAGGAAATGTGTATGTCCATGTGCATTATCGCTATGTGAGATGTGGGGGGTGAGACTACCCGGGGAGGGGGAGAACGACATGAAGAGACAGATTAGAAGTTGCCACCAACGAGTCGCCAGAGTCGCTCGCGGATCGTCTGTTCCTTCCGCTGCCGCTCACCCTCCTCGTCGAGCTTTTCCGCCTTGCTAGGCGGTTGGGGCTCCTGGGCGGGCTTGGGGAGGGGCGTCCGGGCTTCTGGCGCGCGAGATGGAGGATGCGCTCCCGGCGCGACATTTTGGGGCCGACTACTGGTGCCTCAGTGCTTTCCGCCCTAGCCGACTCGGGCGTCGAGGGCGCAGGCGCGGCGTCCGTAGCGTCGGAGTCGGCGGCATCAGCGGCGGGCTTTGTGGTGGGGAGAGGAGTAGAATGACCATCAGGTGGGGCGGCGGCGGTGGTGGTGGAGTTGTTCTCGGTTTGTTGGGAGGAGATTGAGGTGGATTTGGATCGCTGCTCGGGAGTGGAGAGTACGATGGGCACCCATTCGCGAGCTGGAGTCTCGGACTCGGCCGGCGATTCTGTCCCGACCTCGACAGGCTCTTCTGACGAGGGCACCGCCGAAGTTGCCTCATCCGCCACCGCGGTGGTGGTGAGGCTGTCGTCACCGGCCGACGCGGCAGCAACCGGCGCGAGCTTCCGCCATTTTTCGCGCGCGCGGATGAGATTTGGCGTGTTTGGGCCGCGCGCGGATTCGGGCGAGAAGCCATCAAAGGCGAGCCAGGCCGCTGCGAATCGGGGCACCAAACCTCTGTGCAGGGAGCGTGAGACGTGACGTTTGCGCCCGAAGACCTCGGTTGGAGCACGGTCTGCGTTCGTTGGTTGGAGGGGGCATTTGTTGTTTTTATCTGAGTGTGTAAAGATCGGGAGAGAAGGGACGTACGGGTCAACTCGACGGCTACCTCCAGGGTTTTGTAGCCCTCCGGTGGGTCGCCGGCGTCGTCGGCGTCGTCGGGCGGTGCTCTGGTCTCGGTTTGGGGTGGCGATTCGCGAGGCGCGTCTTTGCTGTCCGTGACACCCAGTCCACGCATCATTTCTTCGAGGCCCACGTTGCCGTCGCCGCGGGGCATGTCTGCTACGTGGATGCGGATCCGCGTAGGCTCCTTCGGGAGGCACTTGCGTACGTCCGGGTCGTCAAACACCAGCCAAAAGTGCGTACGGAAGTTATTGACACTGCTGGTATCCTGCGTGGAATAGGGCCGGTCAGCGGGTGGATGCGCCAGGTCGAAGCAATTGCGACAAACTCTTGGGAAGACAACCTCTTTTGCGGGGCCGTACTTTTCCTGCACCGCCCGGGCTATCGCCAAACCCTCTGCGGAGGAGCGTATCCCGTCCCACGGATACACGTTCATGTATTCTGCGCTTGAGTTTGCGCCCCGCGTCTGCCGTCGTCGCGTTCCTGCTGTCCCGCGGGCGCGACACCACTCGGTCGTTCTGCACCGACATTTTCCGAGCCGACATTTTGTGTTATCGTGGATAGCACGCGCGCATTGAGGGGGTGTTTGTGGGCCGCTCTGGTGGATCTTGAGAGGGCCAGCATCGATGGTGAGCAGAATTGAGCGAGCGACGGCCAGCCGAGGCACACAAGTCCAAAAACAGTGGCCGAATCGGGTAGTTATCTCCCAGACTCGGGCCGGCGAAACGGTAAATTGAATTGCAGAAACTGCTCCCGCTGCCTGCCCAATGTCCAATCTTGACGGCTTTATCACACACAAGCTACCTCTACCAGAGCCCGTTGCGACTTCCGTTGAGATCGAAGACCGCCAATCCACATTTTTAGCCTATGTCTTCCGGGCATCGACCCCGGAGCAGGCTCGCAATGCACACTCGCATATTCGTCGTGTCATTCACGCAAAGCGCCCTGCCTCACATGAGATAATGGCCTGGCGCTGTATGGTGTTGAAAGAAGGTCGAACTGGGTTGAGGGAGACGACGACTTTAAGATCGAAGAGGGCAGCGAAGATGACGGGGAGCAATGGGCTGGCGGTCACGTTTTGAAAGTCATGCACTCAGAAGCAATCATGGACGCCGTGGTCATAGTCAGTCGTTGGTGAGAAGTCGAGTTACGAAGTCCTCGGGCATACAGCTCTAACCCCCGTCTCACAATTTAAGGTACGGAGGGATTATGTTGGGACCTGTGCGGTTCACTCACATTCAGGACTGCGCGCGGGAAGTCTGCCAGGTTTTTAGGGTAGAAGACGAGATGCAAGATTGCATTGCTACGCTGCGGAATCTCGACGATATTCTCGCTGATCTGCGCGGTGAATTCGCAAGGATCAAAGAAGCGGGACCACAACCCAATCAGAACACCAGGTCGGAAGCAAAATCGCATCCAACAAAGGACTATTCAGCTCTACAAAAGAGTTTGGACATAGAAAAAGCAAGACGGCAAATCTCAGCTCGAGAAAGGGCGATCGAAAGCGTCAAGAAGCTGATCAGTGAGCAACGAGAAGCACCCTTGTCTGCTCTTGCACCTGGTCAGGATTCCAAAGCACAACAGTGAGTTGCCGAGACTGCGTTTGGCGTCGTCTGATTCATTCTTGGCAATCTGCACAAAGCGTACTCAATACTCTCTGTTTACAGTGTTTCAGCTCCTTGAAGTGGCAATAGCTATGCCAACATTGTGATCTCATCGCATTCCTCGACAGGTCTGGCCGTCCCTTGTACATTATGATGCACCCAGTGGGTACTGTGTTGGCATTCGATCGAGTATCCAGCATCTACTGGCTTTTCGTGATGGTGTTAGGACCAAGGGAAGAATGGCAGGAAGGGGTGTTTGGGAACAATGTTGTGGGGGAAGGTGGATGCATCGCTTCCCGGACTCGCGGGACGACGGCGGCAGAGCAATTTGAAAGAGAAATTTTGAAAATTTTGAACATGTTGTACTCCATTCCTTATCTTTGCCTAAGTCTCCCTCAACTCCGCTCGCCTGAAGCATTGCGATGTTCTCGGTGGAACACTCGCAATACGTCTGAGCATCGGCATCCAGTGCACTCCAGGTGTGATTTCAGGTGCATGTGTAGTCGCAATATTTTCCACACCCTCGTTCCGAGGAACGGCTGATGGATCAAATCAAGCCCCATCACGACGTACTTATGGTCGGTTGATTTCTGGCGACGGCGTTACGAGGGATGAAATCTGCACGATCGGTGTGAAGTATAGCCGGACACACTGGACTGTTGCAAAGATGGTGTGAGAGCGCATGCAGTGCGTCATTCGCATACTCAGGACATCCATCGCTTGCCGAACAGCTCGGCAAAATGCCCCGCTGATATTGACGCCTGTGGGGAATTCCTGATATTCCGATTCTATCTAGACCCACGACATGGAATCAAGTACCACTTCTCCACGATGTGGGACTGAGGAGCACTAGATCTCTGATGAGTTCAGCGGTATGAGTTGTGGAATGAAGAAGCGTAGTTGATGGTCACGGAGTTCGGTGCGATAGCGAACAATGCCAATGATTGAGAGATCCGACCTCGGCTTATATGTAGCTTTGCTGATGTCCCAGCGCCTCGGACATGTAAGATTGGGTGGGCTCGGGTGTAAACCTGTACCTGTGGCCTGCTTGCCGCAGTGCGTGCGGTCGGAAACCACGCGGCAGCCCTACTACGCAGCGGCTGAGATGAATGACGTATAGGCACAAAGCTGTCCTCGGCGGACGGAGCAAATTTCTGAAGCGAACGCGGGTCAACGTTCTTTCATGCCGTAGAGACGCGTCATCGTGTAGATGGTAGTGGCTTACGATCTTGAGGGTGAGGGAATCAAGCCAAGGCCAAGCCAACGAAATGACGGGCGACGGGCCAACGGGCCGCGTCTTTTCCGGCCTCGCCTCGGCGTCGTCAGGAAGTGGGCGGACTCGGACAGCCCAGATGAATGGCATCAGAGCACGCCAGTTCCCGCTCGCCCTCGCCCCCTCTGCGGTCAACTCAAAGTACTCCCCAACCCCCCTCTAAGCGTGTTAAGCGTGCGCCCGGAGTCCTCGCCTCTTGCCGTATTTTCATTCTTCAGGCCAAGCTTTCGCAAGCAGACATATCCGAAATCTTTGATCTCGCGGAGAGGGCGGACGCGGACGTTGTCGGGTCCCCAGATGATGCGGACATCGTCATCACTGCAATTGGGATGCGCAAGCGCCTCGAGCGTCATCTTGATTGGAATCTTGCAGTCAGTCATTTCCGCCGCATACAAGCACATGGATGCAGCTGATAATGACCCACACACAGAAACAAAAGGCTCTGGTCACGCCCGATTGGTTGCGCGGTTCCGTGGCCCAAAGCCGCCCCCTCCCGTGCGCGGACTACGCCGCATTGCCTGATTTGAGAGAGACGAACGAAAAACTCTGTCCACGTAGCGGTTCCCTGCCATCCGAAAAGCCGCCCTCGACGTCCAAATCTCAATCTCCCTCTCTTCAGAACCCATCACTCCATCCTCGATCACCTCTTCGACCCGCATATACGCCGGCATTTCTGCTGCCCCCGCCCGTCCCTCCAGCCGCGGCCAAGCTCGATCACACGGCTCGTTATTGCTGCTCTCGGGCATCACCTCTCGTATGCGTGAACCAGCCGCTGTGCGATGCGCTCGACGTTTTGAGACGCAGCCGCGCGCTCGAGAGCAACGAACGCAGCGCGCTCAGTTACGCCCGAGCCATAGCGGTGGGTGTAACTCTCCTCATCTTCCCTTCTCCGCGTCTTCAACTTGTTTTGTCCACAGGCTATCAAAGGTGCTCACATTTGCGTCCCGAATTCCACGCGTATCCGCTCACGTGGTAGTTAGCGTTTCCACGAAAAATCACGGCCAGGGAGCGCAGGGAGGTACAACAACTGCCTTACATTGGCACGAAGGCATCCAAGATGGTAGGATTCATGCGATCAGAGAATGTATGCATTCACCTACTCTCCCTGAACAGATTGATGAATACCTCTTTCATGGACATATACCGGAAGTTGGTACGTGCACCGTTTCCTTCCTTCAAGTTGTGATCCGAATGTGGAATGGATAATAGAGCAAATGAGACGATCTGAACGTTTCATCTCATTAACATTATTCACCTCTGTCTATGGGATCGGACCTGCCACGGCGCGGAAACTTTATGACCATGGTCTGCGTTCATGGCGCGATCTCGAGGCTTACTATGAGGTCGACACTGGCTCTACGCCGGCAGAGAACAGCGAAAGTACCGATATGGACATCCGCATCGCACTTAGATTGCGTGATGATCTTATGCTGACGTGCGGATTCACTACCAGGACTCGTGCCGAGGTGTAATGCTAATATCCTCACAGCATCCCCCGCGACGAAGTTGAGGCTATCCATACCACGATCATGGACCATATGAACACACTAGAACCCCTTTGTGTCAGTACTGTTGTCGGCGGGTATGTATTCGTACTCTTCATGGTCCATCTCGTTCTTCCTCAGGCAAAACTACAGATACCGTCGTGGAAAGCCCGCCAGTAATGATATTGACATTGTCTTTACGCACCCCGACGCAACATCAGCCAAGGATCTCTGCGCACGGCTTGTCGAGCGCCTGCGGTCTGCAGGCCTGGTGACGCACGTTATGTGTAAGTATCCCCTGGTCGGTCCCGCTTTTCGCCTGGCTCACTGTTGGTACGCACAGATCTCTCTGGATTTCACGAATACAATGCGCTACGCACCGCTCAATGGGACTCGCTTGAGAAAGCCCTCACTGTATACCGGTCCCCCAACGACGGCAGGCATCGCCGCGTTGATCTGATTTTTGCACTTCCTGAGACGTACTGGACCGCTGTCGTTGGGTGGACGGGCGCGACTATGTTTCAGAGGGACCTGAGATCCGCTGCAAAATCGGTGTATGTCCACTTTTTTCATATCCTTATCGATACCGGGCTGAGTTCATTTTTTATTTTTTGGGTAGCGGGTTAAAGTTTGACAGTTCAGGAATGTAGGTTTGGTCTCCTCAGAGAATGTCAAAAAACACACTAACTTGTAGATCCCCAGCACACGTCGACGCGATTCTCGACTCATATATCCGCGCTCTGAAAAGGAGGTGTTCGATGTTATCGGCGTACCGTGGGTCGACCCGACCTTACGCAATACGGATGCCTGAAGTGCGAACGTTGTGAACATTTCACTATGGAATATGCATTTATGGCTGAAGATTCTGAAAAAGTATATAAACAGTGTACTATGCGTCCCCACCGGTTTCGTCTCGGAAATGTTTTGCTTTGTTGCTGCATTGTTGTGTGTTTGCTTTGTGCTTTACTGTCTGTGTTTGAATGCAATGCCTTCTCTTCTTCCTTCCTCCGCTACTCCGCTACGAAATTACCCGAGGTCGAGTCCCTTACGTGAAAGCTTGGACCCCCGTTATCGCTTTGCCAAGTATGAGCGTGTGAATATCCTGTGGCTAGATTGAGAAGCGTGAAGCGAAGATACGGGGCTTGGCTCACGAAGGTGCCCTCGTACGTGTTGGCGACCTGCAAATTTCCGACGTGACGCCCGATGTGGTACCTGCGTGGCGACGGTGAGCCCAAGTTTGTACGTCACCGGAGCAATTCAGAGGCCGCGCTCACTCGTCCGCAGTGGCGTTCCCCCCCAGGAATCCAAGAGCACACGAGCGTGATGGAGCGCCTTGCCGCAGTTGTTCCGCTTGACGACGCTGACCATCTCCGGCGCGGCGCGGCCGGCGTCCTTGAGCCGCCCGACGCGCAGGCTGGCCTGCAAGCCGAGCGCGAGCTCCGTGTGCGCGTCCGCGAGCTTCTTTTGCACGAGCTGGAACGACGCGAGCGGCCGCTTGAACTGGCGCCGCTCGAGCGCGTACTGCCGCGCGTGCGTGAGGCACGCCTCGAGCGCGCCCATGACGCCCCAGGAGATCCCGTAGCGCGCGGCGTTGAGGCAGGAGAAGGCCGCACTGAGACCGACCGCGCTTGGCATCAGGGATTCCCGCGGGGCCCTGACGTTGTCCATGAATATAGATCCTGTGGGGGAAACGCGCAACGCAAGCTTGTTGGAGATCTTTGGCGCTGTGAGCCCTTGCATGCCCTACAATTTTATTTTATTTTATAGGGTCCTCAGAGACCAAAAAACCTCGACATGCCTTCTCGAGTATGAAGCCCCGCACCTTACGGTCCCACTTGCACCGGGCCCAAATGATGAAAACATCGCTGTGATGTTGAAATTGAGAAGGTAGACTAGGGGGGGTGGCAGGAAAGCTTACGCAACAGGAGCATTGGTGATCCAGGTCTTGCTCCCGCGAAGAAGATACCCTCCATCCGTCTCTTCGGCAGTTGTGTCCATGCTAGCCGGGTCTGAGCCATGGTTAGGCTCGGTAAGACCCTAGATACAGATAAATCTGGGGCTCTGCATCAAAGGAGTGGAGTTAACCAACAAAACATCCAATAAGCTCGCCCTTCGCTATGATGCGAGTCAGCTTTGAATCAAATTTGATGAACGTAACCGCATCTTAACCGAGAGCGGGTAGGTACTTCTGCTTCTGTGCATCCGTACCGAATGTATTAATGGGATGCATGACAAGCGAAGATTGCACCGAGGCAGTCGAACGATAACCCGAGTCGACGCTGTTCGGTCCCATCAGAGGTGGTGTATGTACTAAGTACGCGAGAGTAGGAAGGCCGACATACGCCTCGATTTCACGCGCAATAAGGCCATAGGTAACGTAGTTCACACCAGCACATCCGTACCCCTGAATGGTCGGTCCTAATAGGCCAATGGAACCCATTGCCGGAATGATCGACTTGTCGAAATCTGGGGAGAGCGACACTCCTACATGTGGTATGATTATCACATACATGACAATAACGCACCCTCTGTTCGGTGTGCCCCGAGGACGCGTGGGGCAAGATACTCCTATTGATATTTGCGCGTCAGCCATGCGCCGTGGCGGCCGTGGGGAAAAATGTACGCAACTCGACAAAAGTCCCGTGTGGAATCACTTGCCAGTGAGGGTTACAGTACGTTGACTCAGTCAAGAGACCAAGAGCCGAATGAGGGGCGTACCGAATAGCGATCTCCTCTCCGGACAATTGGCCCTCGAGGTCTAATGGGTCCTGGAAAGCGCAAAGGGTTTTGATTTTTGTTTGGATTCAACGGCCTAGTGCGCGGCGCGCGCCGGGCTCACCTCCCAGCGAAATGCAGGCGTCTCAGCAGCCCCATGAAGACATCTGGCTTGGGCACCCAGCACAGGGACACATCTTCTGTGCAACCGACGGGCATGGGATTTCAATGTCATGCGAGACAGGATGGCCATTGGTCGTTGTCGTCGTAGTGTGTGCTACTGTACTCTAACTCTAACTCGTTGGAAGATCCGGTCCGCGCACTCACGTGCCGTGCCCTTCCGGCCCGCGGAGTTGGCTGATGATCTTACACCACCAGTGCAGCTGATCGTGTACGGGTGAGTGTTGCGATTTTAGAGATTGGGGAAAAGGTTCTCCTATGCGAGTCATTTACGCAGAGTTTGACCAGGCATGTGACCGACCGAGGCGAGCTTTGTGGTATCATGCGACCCTCGTTTTCCGAAAATGCGACCTCGCCGCGCGGTTGCATGTGGCCAGGGCACGTCTGAGCGACGACTGCCAAGAGCTAGGGTCCATGGGCGGCGGTAATAGGAACAGTCCCTTTATTATGTTAGCGGCCCTTCGGTGCTGCATGTTCGTTGCATTGCCGGTCACCGCACCGGCAGCGGCCATCGTTTTGGGCGATTGGCGATTGTTGTCAACCCCGGCGGGCCCTCTTCGACTCAGTTCGGCTAAGCACGCATCTTTGCCTTGGAAGTCGCCAGTGCACAAGTATGGGTACATGAAATTGGATGCACCTTTGCTCCTTCTGGACCTCGTCTACTCGCTCGTATCACGACATACCACAGTACGCCACAATACACCACAAAGCTCGCCAATCTTCCGCCCCCTCTCGAAGGAGTCAGGACACCCTCAGCCCGGGGTAGAGGGATCCCCGGTCCCCCCCCAGCTCTTTAGTTTTTCCTCACACTCTCCCTTCGCTGTCCCAAATTAGTTCAGACCCTGGAAAAACTTCTATCTCTCGTGTTCCTGAACCTTCTTATGCCCCCCCTCACCCCTGTGTCGGTGCATTGGATCGTACAGCCCCATCTGCGCGGATGTGTTCTGTATGTATATGGTTGCAGACCAATATTTTTGCTTACAGTTGGGTATCCGATGCTTACGAGAGCGTCTTCGGGTTTTTCGAAAAGAAACTTCGAAGCCAAGTCCAGTAGGTGGTCGAAACCTATCCGATCTCTATTGATGATCAGAATGAGGGCGCATTGAGGGCGCCCAAAGTAAGTTCAGCTCCCGCGTTCTTCAGCAACTCCTCACTTCGCGCTGCACCAAGTACCGGTGCCGTAGCCACCGCATAGCACTATGCGGTCAACCCAGGGATGTGCTCTCCATCTTCCCGCGGACGGTCCCCAGTGTAGCGAGCTGAGATGAAGGGGTTCAGCCCCCTTGTCTATCCTCTGGGATAAGGGGGCTAATCCTGAGTCAATGGCGTTAGCGATGGGCATACCGGGGAAACCTCTCTGCATGGCAAGATCGAAGTGCACAATTAGTCACATCAAGCGCTTGAGGTTTCTCCGCCCCGCGGACCGGGTTCCTGTGGGGTGCGTACCAAAGGACGTAATAAATAGTATGAGGGAGGGCTTTGTGGGGCGGGCAGAATTGCTGGGATATTCACGACCAGGTTGCTAATGATTAGTAGAATAACTCAAACGTGGCGAATCGCAAGGTCATGTCGAGCGAAATTCTGGCGCTCTGTCGGCCGATGCAACGCTCTACTGGTTCCGACGTTAGCTATTGTAAGTTCTAAAACGTAACCCTGGGAGTATGTCGATTGGGATACGGAAGGTTATTTATTCGTTACGCAGTCTGATCGATTGCGCACATTTGGACCTACCAAGGCGAGACATCGACCGAGACCCTGCCCTATGCATGATAGAATCCGGGGCGGAGTCCAATTAACTCAGAAGGTGCCAATGCGTTCTTCGGCGCCACAATCGATTAATCATGGTCGCAAAACTGGACCCCTGCAGGCGAGGAATCTTACTGCACACTTCCGAGGATCGCACAGTTAGGAGGTGCTTTGGACGTCATGGTACATAGCAACGTATATGCGCTGAACGCAGCAGGTGGAGAGCTCAACAGGCGACGCGGGGACAATTAGGTCATTTTCGCGCGAAGGCATGGCATCCTTTGCAGGGCACAGAATGATGGCCGACTGGTTTCCCTGGGCGATAGACGGCCTCTATTGATCGGCGAGTAGGCGGGACAGATTCTCAGTGGTTTCTCCGAGTGTCGCTCCAGGAAGATGGTCAGATGGAGGTCCATCCGCTTGACACCCGGGTAGCGGGCCGCGGACAAGCTGCCGTGATGTTGTCCCTGATTTCGTGATGCTACCAATACCAGGGTTGATGATGGAGTGCTGTGGCTCTTTGTGGGATTGCTCGCCAGCTGGAAATACCAAGACGCGCATAAGGAGAGTTCAATTAATGCTGTGGCCCCCTCGTTCGAAGTCTATCGCGAGGCGGATGGGGCCTGGTATCGAGAAGGAAACAAAGGTTTATCGACCCAATGAAAAAGCAGGCTCGTTCCATGGATATGCGCGCGAAGATCTACCTTCTGGTAGCAAGGGGCTGGTTCGATCCTATTGCGCTTCTTCGCTCCTATTTGTGGAGCTGAACAAGAAGACAACTGATCGTCTGCGCGAGCGAAGTTTCATATGGCACCTTGTGCATCCAGACAGACCGATTATGTTGTAGTGCACATCCCAAGCGAGACTAAATGACCCATGCTCCCGGCTGTGGTCGGGCGCCACCATTTCCCGAATAACCCCCGATTCTGCGCGTGCATTGGCATGAAGTTGGCTTTCAACCAACGGGGTCGAGAGTTCGGAAAGGTAAAAAGGGTAACGATCAGATAAGAATGTTGGGTTATAAGGACTGAAGAAAAAGACCGGGAAATGGCGAGGAGATGTTGAATCGAGGAACAAAAAATGTTATCTGCCAGGACCGTGATTGTGACCGATCGGAGACGCATGGGCCACGAATGGGGGGTATCCTAGGAATCTCGTAGGGGGAAAACACTGACCATCCCTACGGCTCGGGAGGGGGCGCAAGCGGCGGGCGCATTTATCGAAGAATTGTTTTTGGAAGAGAGCGTGCGAAGGGGCGTTGGAAGAGGGTGCAATTATACATTGGACGGGCTGACGTCGGACGTCTGAATAGAGACGAGTGGCGAGCAAAGCCCCCTCGATCCATCCGCTAGAGGACGAGCCGTGCGGTGCGGGTGCAGGTGCAGGTGCGGGTGCGGGCACGATATCCCCAAAAAGAGCAAAGAGGTGTGGGGGCACTGCTGCCGTTTTGGGCGACCCCAGTTAAGCGACATAATTCCGCTCGTTCAGAACTTTTTCTGCCTCCACCATCACCAGACCCCGTCCCGTTCCTTGTCCACCTGCCTCCTGCCGCGGCCTGTCGTTACCATCTTCTCCCTTCTTAGACATAGAACCTTACTATAAATTAGACATAATGCTACTCTCTCCAGAGCGTCGTCTCCTCTCCCTTACCATGTCCCAAATCATTTCAAGCGACTCCCTCACCTCTCCCATATCCGACTCCTCTTGGGATCAACCTCTCTTTTCCCCCACCTCCAACATCGAGACCTTCACTCTTAATTATCCCCACTACGCCCACCCACCTTCTCCCCCATACTCTGTCGGCTCAGTTGGCAGCACCTCTCCCCAACCTCCCAACTGCGCCCTTGGCATGCGCATGAGTCCTGACTTCACCTCTGAAAAGGATCAGCTCTGCCTCCCCACCCACCAGGTCTTTGAGCTCCCTCTCGCACCCAATACACCACCATCACCTGTGTCGCCGACATCCCCGGACTATCACCACCTGACTCTCAGTCCCGCGGCACCTGCGGTCAAGCGTCCCTCTAGTCCCATGGAACACTCGATAACGGCCTCAAAAAAGCCGCGCGCCTCTGGCGATCGGATCAGTACTAAAGACTTTATACCTCCGGACGTGACGGGACTGAGCAAGCGCGAGGCCCGCCTCGTGAAAAACAGAGCCGCCGCCTTTCTAAGCAGGCAGAGAAAACGTGAAGAGTTCGAGAACATGGAAGTGTGAGTTTGGAAGTGGCCTCTCCCCTTCTTCGATGGCTAAAGCCAGTATCATCGTGTTCAGCCGTGTTGCTGAGCTTGAACAGGAAAACGCACGCCTACATGCAATCGCGCAGAAGTCTGCCTCACAGGATGGGAATGCACGTGAACTCATGTCAGAGATCGAACAGCTTCGTGCGCGGCTCGCAGCTGCTGAGCAGCGAGAACGTGAACTTAGCTCCCAGCTTTCTACGCGCCCATTGGCGGTCAAAACGGAGTTATCCGAACCTCGCCTACCGACTTCCCCCGTGAGGCATCCGGTCTTTCCCGCTCAACTCAAGTCATCGGATAAGACAAGCGCCAGTCTTAGCCTCCTTGTGAGTCTCGCCTCTCTTTGAAGCGAAACTGCATGCCAACCGATCTCTTATTGTTCACTCCCACAGGTCCTGCTCTGCGCGCTTCCTTCCATATTTTCGGTCTCGACAACTTCTCAGTCCGCGGTACCCATGTCTGGTTCGTTTCCCCTATCAAATACAGCGGCCAACGTCAACTCCGCTGTAGCTTCCAAGATGGACTTCCGCTCATTTCTCCCACGGGACTCCGATTGGCGCTCCCCTGGTACTATGGACCTTGACATGGACCATCGCGTGCCCCGCTTTTCTCCACGAAAGCTCGAATTCGTTGACGCCGACCCTTTTGGCCTGCGTGGCCTTGATATCACTTTTGACACCGAGCCATCAGCGAACGGCAAGATCCGTGTGCGCATACACAATCCCTCATCTGTGTCCTCTTCCTCTACCCCTTCGAGTTCGAGTTCCTTCTCTCCCTCACCCCCCGCCTTCAACTTTGACGAGATACCAACCTGGAGCGTTACTCCTTCTCCAGTGTCGTCAGCTTCCCCTCCAGTTCCTCTGCTTCCCGCTCCTCAACTTGATACCGACCCTTTCATTGGCGTCGGCTTGTCAAACCAAGAGCTCGGCTTTAACTTTGACCCTGCGATGTTATTCAACGGCGCCCACATACAATCCGAGATGGAAAATTCACGTGGGAGACGGCGCGTGCGCATTGCTCTCAAGAGCCCACCGAGCACCGATGGCTCCCCCGGGGAATGGGAGGTTGAGCTTTGTTGATCCACACTAATCCCCACTCATCCTTATCTATTCACGCCACAAAAGTGTGCAGCGTGCACTGTATTTAGGTCGGTCGGATGGCTGTCCCCCATCGTTCACGTTTCATACACTGCACTCACTAATCACGGTAAAAACGTACCATACATGCATCACACTTCATTTTTGTCTGTATTCCTATTCCCTTTCGTTTCGTTCATAGATCTGGGACCTTTTGGTTGGATCAGCGCCGCTCTGGCGTCAAAAATTCCCCTTTCTTGCTGATCCTAACGTCGTCGCAGACCCTGTCGCGGTGTGCGATAGACTTTGTATGTCGAGTGTTTTGTCGCTTTTCACCGCTTACGCATTGCATTGTATTGTTATATCTATTGCTCGATTGGTCGACTCTCAATAGAGCTCTATTTTCATTACACAATCAATCGATGCATGTCTGTTCAATCCGCCGCTGGAATCTTTGATGGGCCCCCTTGTGACAGGATCACCCAGTAATTACCGCGGAAACGTTCATCAAATTCTCATTAGATCTCGTTTGGACGGCTAGCCTCGGTAAAAGATAAAAGAAACGAACGATTGATGATAATTTATGGATACAATCATATCCCATATCACCCATGTCCGTATCCGAATGTGAGTGGCATGATGCATGAGGTTCGAGGGCTTAGGTATTCACAGTAGCACTAAAATTAGGTATCTGTTGGAACTCTCTGCCTACCAAACTGGTGGACAGACAGCACTGTGTGATCTGGGCAATATGACGGTTTTGGCTGTGTTTATTGAGACGAAATGGTAGATGGTGGGAATGGAACGTTTGTTTTCCTTTAATTGGGAAGTGCGACAACCGCCGAGTAAATCCCTTGTGGCGTACGTACTTCATTCATAGCTCAGGGCTGTGGGCAGCTGAGTCTGCTGAATCCCACGATGCGGAAGAAACATATAGATCTTGTTCGCTACTCCAGTGCTGTGCCAGTAAGTCAGTCTATCGACAGTTCGTTTATGAAGCATCCGTCTTCCCACAACCGTATGGAAGCCTTGCATCATTTTCACGGGTCCAGTGCTCAGAAGCGATGCTGCCGCAATGCCCTCCCGATCCGGGGCCATTCCGCAAAGCGACAGGGTTTCTCGCACATGCGCATGACGTCGCCTTTTGATGGTGCGAAAAACACTGATAATCACAAGTTGGGGACCGGATCTGTTCGTCGAAGCCTCGGTCCGTGATTGTGGTCATGGGGTGTGTTGTCTGCACCGCTTCTGATTGCGACCATCCATCTGACCCGGCGTCGTCTATCAGGAATTATCATTGCCTTGAGCATGCACACCCGAGGCGAAAAAGTCAGACTGCTAACAGCGAGCGAAAGTTATTTCGTCAACCGCAAACCGAGCAAGGATGGCACCACTGCAGGAGTTTCGTGACGATGTGGCCATAAGGATTTACGCCCTTTCTCAGTTTCTCTCGAGCACCGCGGCGGCTCTTTTCGGGTCCAGAATTGGTGTGCATAAAATTCCACTTTTACGAGAGATCCGTTCAGCGCGGAATAATCACGTCGGATCCCAGAGGGTCCATAGCCTTCTTCCTGCCGAGAGCGTTGTGGAGCGACCTCAGGTAGTCACCCCCGGCAACTGTAGAGAAAGAAATTGAGTCACACGGCATGTGCGTGTCCTGTCCATGCCATGCACGCTTATTAGTTATTCGCTCGTCAGTTGACCCCATTTGCTGCCTGATGGTAACCCACTTGAACCCGCAGTTGTGTCCATAGACTAAGCGGCCATCGGCAAAAACCATATGATCAGTGGCGTCGCACAAGGAAGTCTTCATTTCGGGGGTGACGACACCGGGCCGGGACCCCGAGACTCGAGCAGTCAGGTCCGTCAGGTCCGTCGGCACATTGACGTGTCCCGTGTCTGCCGTCGGTCATTCCGGTCATTGCAAGCGCCTCGTATCTTGGACTGTGGACCGGCTCATACTCAATTAGATTACATGAGCGGGCTTCTTGGTAGGGCATCCTCGTGTCTACGACGTTCGAAAAAAGGAATGGTTTTTCTTCTCTGTCTACCTGGAAGTCTGCTTTTCTGTCGGTTGTGACATTTTGCAGATTCCGAGCCACCCGGTCTCGACTTGTGATGTATCCCTCGGCCAGTACACATTTCAGATCATGGGAAGACACCACACGAGATAGGTTATGTTATGGTCACGTCTTCTGCATGGAATACGTGAGAGACGGCAGCTGCCAGTGCCATTCAGGGCTGACATGGAGAATGTCCCGCGGATGCCTGTGTCTCTCCCGCTCTCCCGTCTGGACCACCCGACGTCTCGCTTGTTGAGTCGGAAAATCTTCGGTATGGATCGCATGATGATGACGCTGCATGTAGGCCGACATGTTCCTGGAGAGCGAGAAGCAATCATGCTCGATGCATGGGATTCGGTACAATGTCTTTCCCTATCATGTACTGTCGTTTCCGGAGGTGGAAGCTCTGGTCTCGGCTCTGCTGGACTACAAGTCACTTCAGGAAAGATTTCACCACTAGAAAGCTACGGTATCTGTATTTCTCGGTTATGGGTCAAATCGGTCCAGGAACGTTTCCACCACTAGCAAGGAGCTACCGTAGCTGTGCTCTCGGCTCTGGTCCGCTCGCTCCAAGACCGATTTCACGGCCAGAAAGCTACGATGGCTGTGTTTTCGATTCTGATAAAGTCACTCCAGGGACGCTGTAGGGAGCAGCGGGCAACGACAATCGGGTAATGTTTCTCCCTCTGATAGTCGATGCTGTAATGGGTGTTTCGACGCCTGACGCTGGCAGTACAGTAATGGCATACCCCGCTGAGATGTATCTCAGCTCCGTCACGGATTAAGGAGCTAGAGGCACGGCTAAACTTCTACAGGAACCGTTTTTCCTGCATCCGTGATCGGGTCCGGCGGGAACCCTGCCCTCGTGTGTTAACGGTGCAATCTCCGAGGGCGGACCCAATCATGGTTGCGACCCTATCATCGACCGTACAAAGGAAGAACAATGCTGATCTGAAGCACCTTAGAGGCTGGCATGTGTGCTGGTTATCACGAGGGAATCAGCTATGCGGCTCGCCGAGTTCTGCCAGCCGTTCGCCGCACAACCTCTCGAGATGCCGAAAGAGAACGAGCGCGAGACGGGTCATAACAGAGGGTGCAGTTCGACTTACGGTTGACCCGGCGAACCTGCTTCTCAGCCCCTTGCCCTTCCCTGGACGAAGTAAAGATACATGAATACTAATAACTACTGACCTCAGTCTTTGAGGAGAACTTGAAACCGGAGAAATGAATCCAGGCAAGTTCGAACGCGTATTGAAGGCCCTTATCTCTGAGGTGTCGCAGCCAGTGTGGTCGCTCACATGGCGCGATGTGGGGTCGCAATACGGCATGCTCGAATCGAATGTTGCGCGTGCCTTGATAATGCTGCGCGTCTGTGACAATTCACAATCGATTAGATTAGATTAGATTAATTTGCCTCGTGGTGATACACGCGTCAAGCACTGTAGTGCTTCTCCGTCTACCACGACCATCAACCTGCTGCGGTTTCGCGACATCTTAAAGGTTGCCCGTACTGTCACCTGTGGCCAACTTGGGATGTTGCAGGTTCATCCAGACTCGATTTGTGATATATGCTTCGATCAATACACGTTCTCAAGTCCTGCCAAGTCGCCACACGGGATAGGTTGTGGCCACGTCTTTTGCTTGGAGTAGGTGGCGAAAGGGCAGCTGCCAACCAAAAAACGGCGGTGACAAACCATCACTCTTTAGATGTCTCGTAAATCTCAATCATCCAATGTCGTGCCCACTGTGTCGGAAAACTTTCGCGACGAATCGCATCACGAAGCTGCATGTCGACCGACATGTCAGTGGAGAGCGAGAAGCGGTCATGCCCAAAGCTTGGAGTTTGGTGCAACACCTCTCCGGATGCATGCGCAGCGAGGTAGACATACAAATGACTGAAGAACGGATCAAGGAAGCACGACGATGGCTCGAAGTCGGAAACCGCAAGGCGCTGGTAAGATCAATCCGTATTAGATTAGATGCCATATCGTGCTGCCATCTTTACCTTTTGCCGTTGCAGTTTCCGGAAGTAGATGCCGTGTCCTTGGCCCTGGTCCAGTTCATGTTGTACCAAGAACGACTTCACGACCTGCAAGCTACGATAGCTGCCTTCTCGGCTCGGGTCGAGTCGCTCCAGGAACGATTTAGCGACCAGCAAGCTACGATAACTATGTTCACGGTCCTGATACGGTCACTCCAGGGACGGTTCCAAGACCAGCAAGCAACGATAGCTATGTTCTCGGTTCTGATCAAGTCGCTCCAGGAACGATTGTACTACCAGCAAGTTATGATGGCATCGCTGACTGCTAGATTGCAAAGAGAAGGAACACCGAGGGATGATGATAGGAAAGAGGCGCCGGTGGAGCACGACCTTACTCTGTATGCTTCGCTCTATGCTCAGTAACGACTCTTTGACTGACTATCTATTCGCAGGAAAGTGAGCAGGGGTCACACACCTCCTCAGATGCATCTCAACCATGTCACAGATTGAGGAGCTAGAGGCACAGCTTGACTTTTACAGACACCGTTTCCCTGGCATCCATGAACCAGCTCAGCGACACCAATCCCATGTCGATAGTCCAACATCTGAGGACCGAGCCAACAGTGACAGTTGCCCCAACAATCAAGGCGATCCTCTTCTTTCGCCACCTTGGCCGATATGTAACCCTCTCATTGCGCGTAGCTCAGTCTCCGAGTCAACTGGGAACCCACAGGAACCTTATTTGTATGCGAGTGTTCTGCCCACGCATTCAGAACCGTACTTAGCCGGGTCAGTTACTCAGCCATACTAAGAAAGAACTCTATTGATCCCGATCACCTAAAGGATGGACACGGGTGCCACCACCTATGAAGCGTACCAGTTATGGAACCGCACAGTTTCCCCCAGCCATTCGTGACCTAGCCTAGACCCTCAGGATATCTTTCCCGGAACGAGAGCGAGTGTCGAACGAATCAAGTTGCGATCGCAGTGCAGAAAGAAGCCGTCAGCGGGAGAGTGCGGTATGCACAGACGACGGCGGGATTGTCAAGGACGTGACGCATTATAAGATGCTGCCGAATCTATGGTTCTCTCCACGAACTGCCTCTTATTGGGATCCGATTTGTTGCTGATCAGCAACATTGCGAGTGTATTTTTGGGGTACTCCTACTGAAGAACACTCACTGTAAACTCTTGACTGGATAGCCAATCGTTATAACCTGCCCGGGAGTCCAGCCGATGGCAGACCGGGATATCATGTTGTGGCAGCAGCAGGGATTTGTTGAAAGCTGAATTGATGCGACTACTCATCTTATGCCTGGCTGCATGAGAGAATCTCATGGCATCGAATCTGGATAGGTATTTGTCATGAAAAGAAAAAAAAACTCGTGATGATGTTTATTACCTGAACGCTGCCTGCGTTGCCAGCTGAACCACGACAAGTGATGGCGATGAAAATGGATCTGCACCCAGAATGTGTCTTGTCATCTCAATCTCGACGTCATTTTATGGGCTTCACCGCTTGCCCTGTAGGCTTCCGAATACGTATGAGATTAGTTAATGCACCTCTCTGGTCGTGCGTTTTAACTCCACTCAATTGGTTGTGATCTGCCCTTAATAGCCTCCGACTGGCAGCCGTCCAATTCTTGCTTGAACTGCATAGCATGACAGTGCAATGCTCGGTACAAATACCTTTCGTGCTGCATGCTGCGTTCCGCGGTGCGCTGTAACAAAAGAAAAACATAAACCGTTCGGGCTGACCTTATTCTCGAATTGTGAAGGGTTGGTAGTCATCCATCAAGCACATGATCTTGCCGTTTGCCGCTGTCGGGAGCTTATGTAAACGTGGGCCTGTTTTACCCAAACCAAGGACTTTGCCGGCGCGTGTACTTTTGCAAGTGGTTACAGACGTACCCCCGTGTTCGAATATAATATGGTATGCGCATACAACTCCATCGCACAGTGCGCAAAGCACGATACGCGCATACACAGGGACACGTCTTTCCCATACACGTACTGTGCACTGTCGTCATCCTATCCAAATAGGTATGCTTTGGTACTTTGGGTGCATTGTAAAAATCACACTATTTCAAAGACGAATGCGAAGCAATTCTCTCTCTTCTGTCTTCCAGACACGCCGATAGCGGACGCCCCGCTCTGAAGCGTGTCAATGGCTGATTCAAGCACCTGCGAACGGGCCATCAGTGAATGTGCTGGCCCGAATGTGCCCCACTTGCGGGGGATTGCAGTACTAGCATCTACAGCAAAGGCTTGTCATCAGAAGGTATCCATGCTCACATCCCAGCTCTGAACTCACCTGACACAACTACCCAGAACACGCATATAGCGACATGTCGTCGCCTGAACGCCCGATGGTGAACGCGTTAAAGATTGCACCAACGGGAACTTGACGCGGTCAGGGATCCAGAGCACCAGGAACGTAGACCTGTCGAGGCAATCTCTGAATACATCAAGTCGACGCACAAGAAACTGAAATCAAGGTAAGTGTCATTTATTCTCCGACGTTCCTTCTGACCACCTTCCCCCCCAGGTGGGACTCCAGTCGGTCCACAGAGTTGCGCGGGCCATCCCTCGGCGCATGGGATTCGGATTTTAGCAACAGGTGGAGGCTGGACCGTGGATGATGCCTCCGAACCTCCCCATAGGGTAAAATGTATGCGTCTCGCAACATATATACTGATATCTCGCGCCCACTAGACCCATTGAAAAGGGACAGGTACATCTCAATCTATACCCGAAGGTCCCGGCGAGTGCCAGGCCTCGACAAGCAAATAGAATGGACGCTCGGATATCGTTTTCCTGGTCTTGTGAAGTTAGCTACTTTTGTGAGTCCCCGGTCCTGCGCTTGTTACTTGCTCATACACCTCCAAGCCTGAACAAGCAGGAACAAGGGACATCTCGAAACATCCCCGCATTCGCGGGCATTCCTGACCTCAACCACACCACCGAGAACGTAAACGAGGGTTCTGCCACCATTCGCCTGCACGCCTACTCTGCACCCGACACCTTAGGGACAATTCGACAACGATAGGGATGCCTTTTTGTCGCGGTGTGCAGATTAACACACAGCCCACCTCGCATGATGGTTGGCCCTCATTTCTCTATCCAGAGGATGAATACAAAACAGTTCGTTGGTCTATTTTGTATAAAGAGAAAAGGAAAAAAAAACTTAGCTTAAAAATGTTCCCTACTAGAGTTTACTAACATGATCTTCTACAGTGCTTTCGCCAACTCATTACAGGACCACGCACCGCTGTGAAGAACACGCTAGGAAAGGCACCTGGGGAAACAAGGGTACCAGATCCCTACAACATGACTGAGGTCTCCCCTGAAACATTGGCTATGTTGCAGTATTAGTATGCATCAACTAATTTCACGTATTCATCCAACTCATATCCCTATTGGTGTCATGTTCTCAATAGAAAAGCAACGTGGTCGACGCAAGATGGTGGGCTCCACGCGGACATTTCTACAAGAACATTTTGGAACTATCTCACGGACGAAGAGTGGGCCGAGGAAACACTGGTCTGGAACGAGTAAGTAGGTAATTGTTACATGCATCAGTACTAACTTGAGCAACAGTCAAGTCTTTGGTAAGATCCCCGACCTCAGATCAATGCAATCCCTCGGGATTACGTGTCTGGTGTTTTACGCTTCACTGCTCGACGTGCTAAACGTCGCGAAGCAGCAGCCGCCTGGTCTGGCTCAGATTAGAAACAAATGACAAAATAACCAATTTTGATCGCCCCTCTGACTGGTACATGCGATCTTCTGTCACTCAGAGTACTCAGCCTCACGCGGTGCGCTGTAACAAAAGAAACTGCGCTGCTCTCACCCTTGCTTCGAATCCTGTCTATGCTTTGCGCTACTTCCTTGTTCTGTTCCTGGTTCCCTCACCGTCAACTACAGACCTACAACCTGCCTTGTTCCTCATTTGGTCACGACCCCCTTGACGGACTCGCTTCGATGCGGTGGTCTTGCATCACCGCTCTTGCTCTGAGCAAGCGACGCCACATCTCCGAACTTGGCATGATACCTAGCAATCTTTCTGTTACAATCTCGCTATTGTCCTGTAGCATAGAAAGAATACAAATGAACTTGTTCATTGTAACATGCCAGAAAGGAACATGTTGTGCGAACAATGCCCTCGCCGGTGCCTTCCGATCTCAGCACATGTCATCAAGGAAAAGCAAAAATTATCCAAGGGTAAGTCCTGTGCGCGCATGCACTTGCGTAGCGATGACATTCTGTTCACCGATCTCGGGGCGGAAAGGCAATCACTCACCCTTCCCAAGCCGGAGGGGTCAAAATCATGCTAGTCTTTTGCACCCAAAATCGCCCAGGATCTTACAGTATTTTCACCGAGCCGATGAACTTCTTTCCCAACGCTTGCTTGGTGCGGTGTGCCAGGTCGGTGAATATCCTGCAAATTATACCTCATAGATCACACCTTGCAAGGCTTGGCAAGACCCTTAGTTGATGGCGCGACCCACCGTCGTTGATGTCCGAACACCCCAAACCGTGACTCCGTACGTCTCAAGCCGGTTGTGGACCTTCTGGGCCTCGAGGGACAGCGAACTCCGGAAAGTTATGCGACCAGTATCTGATGCACGAGGCAGTGCGGTGCTCTGGCGACCTCCGGAGGACCGAGGGAAAGAAGAAAAGTGTAAGTGTTGACGTTGACTGACGTAGCCTGAGATGATGATGGTGTTTCCATAACGAGATCAAGCCTTCCACGCATACACATACATACACATTGGCACCTCGATCGAACCCCGGAGCACAAACGTCACTACCTTACTAGAACGACGACCAATGGATGGAAGCAAGGCGATCTCCCTTTTCGAGCCTTTTTTTAGAGCTTTTGGGCACGGCGCTTGTAGGATGTGGTTCGTGCCGGTGCGTGTGTGTTCACAAGTCTACTGTACGTTCATCTTTGTCCCACTTTTTTTGGTTCCGAGGGAGGTCCGAAAAGGGGACGTCCTTCTCAGAGAAGATAATGTCGGTGGACGCTCCCTGGGGATCTGCGAGCATCGTCCTTTCAAAACCATGTCCTCTGATCCCGGTTCAAGTGAAGGGCTGATTCTTCTGGGTATCTGTTTCACGGGCGTGGTGCTCCCATGTTCATCGTGGTCGGAATTACTGAACAAATGTTGGGAAACTCGAGGGCCATCACCCGGCGGCCTCGATCGATATCTCATCATGGTGGCCCATCGATGACAGCGGGTTGACAAAGAATTGCAATTGCACATCGTTTAGTACAGCAGAGATCCACGTACACACGAGACACGAAAAATGCATGGACACGACAACTAACTTTATCCAGCCGCCTGTATTGTATGTAGATATTAAGGTTGCATCCCGGTAAATCCACGCTCAGAGTGGCCCCCCTGAGGCGGGACGGGAAATTTGTGCAATAGATGGCTCTACTCAGAAAAAGATGCATCAGGATCGATACTCCTCCCGCTCAGTGTCATGCCGTCGATGACGATGTACTCGCGCCTGCTCGCCTCCAAGCGTCGTCCTTTGCTCTCTCCTTTTCTTTGTCCTTCTTGTCATGGTTGGACGCGTCGTCGACGTATAAATCGTGCTCTTCGATGTATTCGACAACGGGAGCCGGGAGAAGGTAGCGCACCGAAAGGCCACGACGGAGGAAGAGGCGGACTTTGGTGGAGGACACATCGTTCTGGATGAGCTGCGGTATGAGGAATATATTATGACGCCAGCGTGCGAGCGCCTCGGTCGCATGATCCATGTCCGAGCCGGCGCGCTCTATGATGAACGTGCCGTACTTCCCAAGGATGTGGTCCAGCTAGCGGTGCAGGTGAGGAGATGGCCCGGCTGGGAGCACCGACTGAAACTCACATCCTTCTCGGACCATACGCCGGGCTCTGACATCGTGCCGATGAGGTCAGAACCGGCGAGAAGAACAACACGGATGGGTCGCCTTTCCCCGGACGACGGTAATTGGGAGCCGCCTAACACGGTGTTGATCTCGTGGTCGAAATGGTCGAGTACTACTGCGGTGCGTTGATAGGACTGGAAGGCTTCCCATGGGTCCACCATGAGCCAATGCGACGTCTGTTCGGTAGCGAGGGTGCACATATTGACACTGAAAATCGACGGTCAGCCATTCCTGGTAATGATGCGACGCGACCCCAAAATGGGAGAGAGGTATGACCCCCAGGAAGGGATTACGTTCGTAAGGGGTGACACCAGGTACATCCGCCGTGACCTCAACGGATGGCATTGGATGGAATGGGGGCGGAGATACAGCGGTCCGTGGAGATACCAAGTACGTGGACAGAAGGTGGGGCAATGACACACATCGACTTGCCAAAAAAAATACATATAATAACGCAATGGGGACACCCGACCGACTGACGCAGACCCATATGATGACGAAAACGATGCGGGGACACCGGACCAGGCGAAACGCGATGACTCACCGATGATGGGCGCTAAGCAAACCCGGTTTCTTATACTGGTCTGAGACGGGACTCATGTACCCGCCCAACACTTCAAAATCTGTGTTTTGGCGGACATAATCGACGGCCATCTCGAACATGCGCAGATGGAGATAAGTGACAGGGCTGAACGACCCGCATGCGACCAAAACGATGGGCAGCTTCTCTGGGTAGCGCTGGAGGAGATCGAGGCGGTGGTGGGGAAAAGTGTAATTGGGTGGTGCGGTGAAGTGAGGGGTGGGACGACCACTGGCGTCTGGTGGTGCAGCAGACATGACGGTGGATCGAAACGAAGGAGGAGTTGGCAAGGGTATCGGCCACGGTCGGGTGAAGGGGCTGACCGTCAGACCGAATTTAGTAGGGAAAGGTGAAGTGGTGCCGAGATAGGAGGGTCGTCTTCATCGGTGCTGCAAACGAAAAACGACGACTTACACCGCCATCGGCATCGGTTCCCACGTCGGGTCGGCCGACGATAACAACTTAGCTCCGTCACGTTCAGCGGACACATTCACCGGGGCTGTCCGGGTGGTCAGGCGGCTCAATCTTGGAATTGGACAGCTCCGAGTGGCAGCTATACTGTATCCAGCCCACATGCTCACAAATCATCCGGTATCTATCGCACCATTTGCCAGTGGACGGGACCTGATTACAGCTACTCTACTCTACGGCTTCGCTGCGGCGCCACCACGACAACATCCACGTGACCCGGCCCATCCCCAACGCGGCCTGTGGCTCTTCGCCAGTGGGTGCTTGTGCACAAGGGACACATTTGTCGAAACAAGTAGGCGATACCGGGAACTGAGGTGCTTAAACACAACGGAGGTCCTGCATGACATCTGTCTAATATTTGGATGTCCAGGACGTCAACGTTGTTTGGCCACGATCTTGGTCACAAGGTGTGAGTTCAAGAGAGAGAAGAGACAACGGGATACAGACCAAGGCCTTGCTCATCAGCTCAGGCGCCTGATTCATAGATGCGAACCCCACAAGTCACCAGAAACCCGATTTACTAACAAAGTAGCAGTGACACCTCTGTGCGAAAGAGCTTTGAAACCTTGTCCTGTCACATCAAGGGACGGTGTGAAGGGTAACTTCCTGCAGGGCGAACTTGATAGGCACAGAATTTGTACACCCAATGATTTGAGTGCTGCCGGTAAGGTACCCAAGTCGCACCAGCATTACCGCAAAAAATATTTGTCCCTGGGGGTTGATATCTATGGGTACAGTATCAGCACTGCGGTCGGAAACCACCTGTTAGCCGCGAGGGACAGCGGCCGCAAAATACTCCGGATTAAGGGACCAGGGATATGAGGGCATGTGCACATGGAAGAGTGGAGAGCGCAATAGAGATTCGGCTGCTGCTAGCTAACAACTGCGGACGAAGTTCTTGCACCAGAAGTTCGAAAAAATAAAATAAAAAGGGGACTTCGCTTCGTGACAGCCCTCGGTTTCTCCCGAAAGTCGGCGCTCCCCAAACGCCGTCCATGGGCAAACGGGTAAATGAAGATCCAACTGGCAAAGACGTCCAGCTGTGGTGAGTGCACCGTTATCAGCTTTGATCGTCGTTCTGACACTAACTAATCGGATACGACGTCCTGCGGCGACTGCTGAAGACCAAGAGCAACGAGCAAAGTGGGAAGAAGTGGGCACAGCCGGCATAACGGGCGGGCGCGTTGGAGTATCGCCGCCGGGAAGCCGGGCCGTGGGGCCCGTTGGATCGAAAAGGAAAGCATTGTAAACACGCGGGGTTCCTTCTCGACCATCAATGTGCTCGAATAAAGGGACTGCCCTTTCTGGGCTTAAAGACACCCGCACGGATCGTTCTGCTTCCCGGCATGATTTCGGTTTGCAGACACAGCTCATAATTCACAAATCGATCTCCCGGATATACAACGGCGAACGTACGCTCTCTTTCTCGTTTCCATTTTGGGTCGCTAGTTTACTGTCCTGCGAAGCGTGTCGCTTGCATGGCTGGGATAAAAGGACCGTCGTCGTCGCGGATTGTATCTGCAGACTACAGCGTCTTGTCTCTGCGAACTGCAAGCAAATCGCCACCTCTAAAACTTACATCACACATCCCACACCACCACATCCTTGCCTTTGCCATGCGCTCCACCACTGTCTTTTCGTTCTTGGCCGCTGGCTTGGCTCTGCTCACTCGTGAGTAGACAATTTCTTGCTGGTGCACTGATGGATTGAATTGACCTTTTGGGTTAGAATCACCAGCTGCTTACGCTGCTCCGGTTCCATATGAAGTGGACCCGGCAGGTGTAAAGAGCAGGTGTTATATGGGATCTTGCAAGTTTGCAGAGCCGGTAAGGGCCTAGACTTGCCCTTTTTCGAACCTTACTCATTTTGTACCAGAGTCCAGAAACAGACACCGTTTCCACGCCTGCCTCGGCCGCGAATCTGCTGGTTAAGATGCTCATCGAGACACTCGAGAACTATCAAAACATAACCTTGACCTCGAGTGGTACTCCCCCTGTCAATTTGGCAACTCCGGTGAGCCTGAAACCGTATCACCGGATGACTCCCCTGCGGATACCGTCGTCGATCCTACCGTCGACACACTCTAGACGTAGATGGACACTATTGGATTCCGTCACATCGACCGGCTACGCCTTCTAAAAGATAAATGTCCTTGCGGCACCCATCGTCCGTTCGCTCCTTATCGTCGTTCTCTGGAAATGGGTTTATCCTGGACACTTCCACTCATTCGGCTACATTGTTCCAATCTCATTCGCACTTTGATGAGTTTTACACTCCACACTCCTTGGGTTTCCTCGTTTTCATCGCATCGGCGAGGATTGCGTATTTTTTTATACATCTCTATTCTTCTTGCACCCGCTCGCGCTCCCTATTTATTCTCCGATGTAGAATATTCAACAGTCAGTGTATCAATAGTTGTAAGAAAATTGGATTAGATGTTCCATCTCTGCGGGTCAATCAAAAGCTCGGTTTTTTTGGTATAAAAATCGTGTTGAGTGCCCGACATACGCGTGTTGTGTCCGGTTGTGTCCGCACGGCTGACACGAGGCGCAAATGGACTCGGAGCGCCAACGATGCCACCCTGAAACATTTCCGCGTACCCTATTGCCCTGACACCACCAACCCACAGATGCGCCGACAGAGCCTTGTCATTGTTCTTCACAAACCTTGTACTCGCCATACGCCCATAAGTTCCGTGGACGTCGTCACCATCTCCCTATACTTTCTTCCTTGTTATTTTCTGGCCACTGGTTGCCCACGTAGAGAGAGTTCACGTCACGTCGAATGGGCGGAAGGACGAACGAAGTTATTTGGGTGCGCTATTGCTCTGTGTGGTATACGCGCGCGCGCCTTTACCGCACTCATGGCTAACACTTGTTTTTGTAACTTCAACGTCCAATAAAGAACACCGGTTGCAAAATTTGATCCACTGGGAATTAGACGGAGGAGCGCGCGCGCGCACGAGTGCGATACGGCTACAGTACGCCTCGGAGCTCGTTCAAAGTTTCCGGCGAACGAGCCCTCAGGCCTCATGACATGATTTGTTACCCAAGTTGCTCAAGTATTGTTTTGGTTCTCGCTCCCAGATGTCTCGCGCGGACGTTCTAACTTTGATACTTGCCTCTTGAGGACGAGCCACCTCACACAAATACAAACATGAAAAGACCTTCGAAGACATTCCATTTTTGGCTCATGCAGCGTCCCGTGTCCCCAATCTCGAAACCTGGCATCGTCGCCTCGGTACGATAGTCAACGCTGACCAAGCGTCCGTGCCCCCCACTTGGGATTCTGTCCATAAACGATTCTCCCATGACAGACCCTACGCCTTCGTTGATCTCCCCCCGCTTTTTTTCGCCCTACGCTACCCCCTTCCCTCGCTCCTACTTTTCCAGCCGCACCTCCTGCGCTTCCTGACGTGGCTCCCATTCCCATCCCCGCGCCGCATGCGCCCGCTGCACCAGCTCCGGCGCCTCCTCCCCATGCTCTTACACCTGCACCTCGCACTCCCTCGCCATCCGGGACCGTTGCTTCCGATCCACCCGCTCCTCCTCCGGATTCGATCATTGACCTCCCGCCCGCTGCTTATATCCCTTAACAGACCACGTGTTAGTCGTTGTTATTAAGACACGCGTTAACCGACAGCAGTCACAACCGCGAACTCACGTGTTATTGGGCAACTGAGCGCAACGCGGACCCCTGCAGAGGCATCACCAGAATGGTTGGCCGAAACCACCCCAACGACACAACCACAGAAGCGCTACGATACAGCGTGTCAGATCGCAGAATCACCCCAAAGCCGAGGAGGGGTTAACCACTTACCGATACTTGCAGACGCGACAGGCGAGACCAGTCCCCCCCAGCGCCATCGCGAGAAAGCAACCAGCTGCAAGTCCGGCCGAGAACGAGCCTCTGGTCACAAGCCACTTTGAATATGCACCGCCCCGTTAGCTCCCAAGGCGTGCAACTCGGATGGGACAGGAACTCACCGATATTAAAAGCGCCGGATGCTGCGCGACCCCGTCCAGACGAAGGCAAAACCCACGTTCCCGGCCGAAAGGACCGCAAGCAAGCACATCATCCAAGACTTTTTCGCGCCTGACCGACCAGTCCACCATCAGACCAGCACGACAAGGGCGGCTTTTGTCACTCACCTGTGCAGCAGCCAAACAAGCCCACGCGTTGCCCAACCCGACTGTGACAGAACCTGTGAAGAGAACGAGAAATGACAGTGATGCGGCATCCAAAAAAATGCCAAAACGATCGAAAAAGAGTCCACGAGCTCAACTACTACTGTCCATGACCAAACAAAAACGTTGAAACGAGAGAACGAACTTCTTCTTGAACGGGACCGTCTAGATTGACATCCTGCGGTCAGTTTGAACGCGCGCCGTGGGCTCACCACCACGTGGGAGTGGGAAAGGGAAACTGCTGCGTCCGGACGGCCCGTCCATTCCGGCGTCCTCCCGCAATCCTGCCCCGAGGGAAGAAGGTCGAGGGGCGGATCGTCTCCGCGTCGCTCGTGTCTCTTCATCATCTTCATCGCTCGTCTCAGGACTAGGGCAATCCTCTTCTTCTTCTTCTTGTTCGATGACGGGGGAGAGGCGGTGGGGATGGGGATAGGGTTTGGTAAATATACTCGGAGTAACGGGAATAATGATCGCTTGTTCGCCATCGCCATGATCTCCAGGGGAGTCGGAATCGGGGCGGGTATTCCTGAAGGTGACTTCGACCACGGACGTCGACGTGTGCCGTATCTCTTCGTTGGTGTGCACCGGGGAGGGCAATTGCAAGTGCTCCGACGGATCCCGAAACCAGTTGGACAAGTCCGTCGTGGGCTCCGAGTCGGGCTTGGGCTCGGGCGGCGGGGGCTCGTCCCCATCCTCGGCGCGCTCCCCTTCCATTTCCACCACGCCCTCCGAATCCAAGTCGGAATACTCGTCGTGCGCAAACGGATTGACCAACGTGTCGCGCGACGACGTGCTGCTCGACGAGTCGAAAAACCCCGCGCCGTCGTCGTCGTCGTCGTCATCGTCCTCCTCCTCGGACGACGACGCGAACAACAAGTCTTGGAGCGCGACGTGGGTCAGGATCTCCGCCGCAGAGGCGGTCGACGGGACGAAATATGGTTGCGGGTTGACCACCGTGACCTGTTCCGCGCTACCGAGCGGTTGTTCGACGGCGACGGCGACCGGGCTGATGGCTGAGCGAGGGTGGCATCCGATGCGTGAGAGACGCCACGACAACCGCGCGCGCGTGCTGCCGTCAACAGCAGCAGCAGCAACAGGATTGGGCGACAGGAGAGCGGGCGAGCGCCCCAAAAAGTCAATGACGTTGGGTGGCGTGGAGGAGCACGCGGAAGCGAAGGACGCTTCGGGCGGCTTGGACGTCCGACCTGTGACGAAACGGACGGTTGCCCCTGCAAAATTTGACATTGCCCAAATTTTTATTTTTATTTTTTTCAACCACCTTGTTTTGAATCTCGCGCAACGTAAATTGACTGACCTGTGGCGTAAGCGCAGAGTTTTTTGAGGCGCGCCAATCCGTTGTTGCGCCGGCGCCCGGAGAAGCCCGTGCCCGTTGATACGCACGCCGACTTCCCGAGTCCCTGGGGTGCGGATGCGATCGTCGCAGACGATCGTTTGGGACGCAACGATGTGGCCAGCACAGAAAACATTGTGGAGCAGTGGGATGTGGATAAAGGAGGTGCAAATGATGATGATATGGTGTATGGTGTGAGAGAGAGCGCAAGTGCAGCAGGACAAGGTGGAACGCGCAGAGCGCGAGTTCGACGAGCAATAGGAACCGAGCATCGCAGTCTCGCCCATGGGAATCGCAGGCGAAACTGACAGGCCCCTTTGCCTTACGCAGTCCGGTCCTACAACAGATCAGAAGCCACAAACGACGGCTTTACGACCACTGGACGACGAGCAACAAATTCAGGCCAAAGGAAGAAGGAAGACGATCAGTCAGGTACCGGAGGCGCCGAAGCGCAGTGGATGACCAACGGGAAGATGGAAGATAGCAGATTTGAAGACCGCCCCAAAGTTTACCTCGCAATAGTGGCGCAAAGACTTACTGTAACTGCGAGCTTACCCACATTCCTCCAGCCGGCCTTGGCAGACATACCTAAAATATACCCGAAGGGCAGAGCGGTCGGGAAAATGTTGCGAGAAATGCATGAGCATCTTGTCGTGCGGTCAAAACCAACGCAGAACCTGATAACAGAGATTGATTGTCACGGATACGAAAACCGAAATAGATATGGAACTTCTACGACAACAGGAATAAAAAGTTGGGAGACGATGCGAGAGATCTAGCCAAGATAGGTCCAAAAGAAAAATACACAGGGAAAGGAGAGGCGCAGACACGAAGGTGTTTTCGGTCGAGCGGAAACCAGTGCGGTGGGATAGTAACGAGTGTGAACCCCCACAGGGAGTCGAAGACGGTGGGCAAGAGAGGAAGGAATCGGGTGTTGATCGCGAGTTGATCAATTTCCTGAAGGGACACCTGAAGGGATGGCAATCTCGGTAAACCATCTGAAGGTGAAGGAAGATGACTGAGAGTGAGACGCACCAGTTGGTGCTGGCGTCGCCGGGGTGGTGGATGACGACTCGGCAGGGGACGGAGACGGGTCGCCTGCAGCAGCCGCAACCGGGGCTTGAGGCCCGAACGAGCTTTTGAGACCCAGGAGCGCTGAGATGATGCCGTCTACAATCGACGCACGGATATCGGGGGAGGGGGTATTCCCCGATGAAGAGTCCTACAAGATCCACAGTCTGTCAACAACCTCAACCTTGCTGGGACGCCGGTCCGCACTCACATCCGTGGAAAACTTGCAGGATCCCATATAACATTGACGCTTGGCAACCGCTCCTTCAGAAGAAACGGGCGCAGCGAGGGCGACGCCTGTGAGAACAGTTAGAAAGAGCACGAGCCTAGACTTTGGAGATGTAACCCACTGGACAGGAAGGCAAAAAGTGCCAGGAAGAGGGTGACGAAGGTGGTGGAACGCATTTTTTATGGAAGGATTGTGTGTGTGTATGGAATAGAGGATGTGAAACAGAGGAAGTAGCTCGCCAAGGAGTGAAAAGGATGGAAAAAGAAGTAGTCTAGGATGGGGATGCTAAGTTTGCAGGCGTTTGTTCGACGCTCACTGGTTGGATTGGTGTGGAAGTCAGGCAGTTTATATATCCGTGGGTGGGACCACATCGTACTGTATTGCTTAGGTGGCGATCCGCTAGGGCGTACGGGCTGCGATAAACAAGACAAGCACTCGCCCTGATCAAGTCAAGCTCGGGTTGCAACGAAGTCAGAAAAGTGCGCCAAGAACGAGACGCGGGAACCTGAACGGTGGCGATCCAGACCTGACGACAGGGAAGGCAGAGCCACCTAGTCTATGTGAGAGCGTCTAGCTTGACCCCCATTTGGGCACTTGTTTGCTCATTCATTTCGGGAGCGCGCCCGGTGCTTGACCAAAACGGAAGGTTGAATGGTGGTTGAGAGAATCGTGGCCAGCCACCCGAGAGGGGAACAGGACAAGGGTTACCATGCCAGGACCGCATATCTCCTTTTTCGGCACAAGGGGATTGAGGCGCCATTCATTGGTAAGCAATTCCCACAACCTTCCGTGGAGCGTGGCGTGGCCGTTCCTCTCAACTTGACACGGCTTGGTGGAGGCGATCGACCATCAATCTAAGTTTGTATTACCTGGTGTAGTGGTGTACCTACTCGTTGTACCTCGGCTTGTCTTAACAGCGTAAATCGAATGGACTGTAGTCCACCGAGAATTGACACTTCTATGACGGTTCCCAAATCTGATGTTTGAGTGGGGGCCACGGTTCAGAAAACGCTTTTCGCCTAGCTGCTTTCCCGGTCACGAAATATTCCATTGGAATTGACAGGTGAGACAAGTGTGGGACACCCATACTTTCCTTCACGTACAGTACCATTGCTCTCTCTCTCTCTCACAGTGATGGCGTGCCTTGTGCGAGTCGCCAGGATACGCTCATGAGCTTGAGAGAAGGTGGACAGGTGGAGCGAAGGGGAGGAGGCGAGCCGTGGGCCGGGAGTGGCGGTAGCAGATGCTCCTGGGATGCAAGGCAATCAAAGGCTGAATGGGATGGACATACGAGGAAGCGCTGTGAGGGGCCGCAGAATTGCAAACGCAAGTCGTGGGACGATGCAGAACTAAGGGACTAAGGGACCGAGGCACGGTTCCCAATTCAAGGCTGGGCTGGGACTTAGGAGGGCATGCAGAGAGTCGAGTGTTGGATGGAGACCCGAGAGGATTTTATACATGGCGGCGCGTCATTGTTTCTAGTAGAGTGGTTCGCTTGAAACCAAAAGAACATAACAAAAACAAGGGAAGGAATGACTGTCGGCGTCCACGAGGGCAAAGCATATGGGAGGGGACGTGAGATAGGAACGTAGGAACTCCCGCGAGAATGATGGGCTGACTCGGACCTATACATGGCATCGCGTCCTTGTTTGGTTGAAAGCAGGAGAATATTGCAAAGGGGAGATAACTAATGTACTGATGGGCCAGGCATCGGTAAAGGCAAGGCCCACGCGAGGTGAGGTGAGGTAGAAACAACCCGCGACCGTGATAGGACGGCTTTTCAGTTGCAAAACCACCACTATACTCAGCGCTTTATCCCGTGAGACATCTTGTGGAACTACAGTAGTGGTACGACATATGACAATGGGAGTGTAAGTTCCAATAACTCTGCCACTTCAGCGACTGGATGGCCAACGTTCCAAGGGCTTCAATTCGCAATCAACCGCCGTGTCTCACCATTCATTAAGGTATAAATAAACGCAAGTACCGATTCGGGCGATGCCTCCGTGCAAGCGGTGCCTTCTGGCGTAGGAATGGTGTCCGTGTGCCTGTGGTTGACATCGGCTATCGGCAGGGTGTGGGAGCAACGATTCCGGCGCTCGGTGTAACCCACTCGCCGCCAACGGTGTTACCATACACGGCTAAGAAACTGATAGATGTACTGTATGTCGGCGGCGGTCATCCAGCGTGGACGTCGCGTCGCATGCTTGCAAGGCGCTGAACCCGTCCCATTCTTGAGCTTAGTGAGAAGGTAACCAACTCATATCCGGGTCTGTCGGCCTGTGCGCTGTGTGCTGTCGGACCGTCGCTCCGCGGGTGTGGGGCTCAGAAACGCAGATGGGCACAACTCGGACGGACGGGACGCGGGGGCTTGAACCAGGTGATACTATGACGTCCCCCTCCAATCCTCCTTCCTGCCAGCACACCGCTAATCTGCCCCGCGAGAATGACCTCTCAAAACGGGCTGATATGCTTTACCAACTGCTTGCTCCCAATGGAGGATGGCAGTCTGGTCGAGAAGGACCTTTGGATCGACGAGCGGAGAGGCATTGTGCTCGACTCGCAGGTGGGTGGAAATTTTACCAGCACGATTTCCCGTACAGTAATCCCCCCGCTTGATGTAGAAAACGTTCTTCTCAGAGGCACAAAGGCCCCATAAAGTCATTAATATAGGAGGGAATATAGTCAGCCCGGGACTCATAGACATTCAAATTAATGGCGCCTATGGCTTTGATTTCTCTGTCTACGAAGGCGACTCGGACGCTTATCGGCATGGCCTGCGTAACGTCGCAGAGAAGATTGTGGAGACAGGAGTGACATCGTATGTAGCACCTCCAACTGCTGTAGTCCCCCTTGAATCGAACATTTCACCCATACAGACTTGTTCCGACTATAATCGTACGCCTTTGTTTGTTGTACCCGCGCTGTCGTTGATTTCTCTGAGGGAATCGCCCGTAGACGCAGGAGAAGTCGCTCTATCCGTCTTTGCTTTCGCTCCTTCGTCCCTGCGCCAACCCTAAAGGTGCCACGCTTCTGGGATGGCATGCAGAAGGCCCTTTTATACAAGTGGCAAAGCGGGGGGCGCATGCCCCCCTACTCATTCGATCTCCCACGCAGGGTTTTGCTTCGTTTGAGGAAACGTACGGGGCGCAAAACGTCGCCGTCGAGGAAGACTGGCTCACGCATAGAGAAGGAGACAATTCCCTCGGCGTGCGCATCATAACAGCGGCACCGGAACTCTCTGGTGTGCTGGACGCAATACCCGACCTCTACGAACGCGGGATCGTGTTCTCCATTGGGCACAGGTATATCGAATCGCCTTCCGCCCACCGGCTGCTCGCTTGCTGAGGGGTGATGTATGCGCCTAGCATTGCGACATCGGACGTCGCGACGGAAGCCGTGCGCCGTGGCGCGCGTCTCATCACTCATCTCTTTAACGCCATGCCCCAATTGCATCACCGCGACCCGTCGATCATAGGTCTTCTCGGCGCTTCGCCGCACATCAATGCCCCATTTTCGCCTATGGTCGGCTCTCCGACGACGACACCTGCGTCGCCCGCGTCTCCAGCATCTCCCGCCCGCACCACCTCGAGTCAGGTGTCACTGCGTACGACGACGAAGGCACAGAGTGAGGCATTCGACGATCACGAAACCCCACCGCAGACCCCAGCGTTGGCCGCGACACGCGTCGCTGGCAAGATCCCACGGCTCGGGCTGCACCTCGACAAGGGACAAGTAGCAGACTTGGAGTTCGAGAGACCGTTCTACGAGCTCATCGTTGACGGCATCCACTCCCATCCGAACTCCGTTAGAGTATGTCCCACCCATAGCTCCCTCGATGTGTCATCGAATGTCCCGACAGCTAGCATACAACGTGTACCCCGAAGGGTGCATTCTCATAACAGATGGTGGGTTATCCCCGAATGCCTGTCTTTCGCGCTATCAGGCTAAGGCACCGTTGCAGCGATGAAAATCTTGGACCCCCATCTTCAAGACGGGGTCCATGAATGGCGCGATGGCAAGCGCTTCGTGAAGGAAGGTTTCAAGTTGTATCTCGAAGGCACCGATACCCTCGCCGGAAGGTACGTCCCCGTCCCGCGCATTTTCCCGATACAAACCGTGCCCCATTCACCGGCCGGGCCATCTCACTCATCTCAGCGTCGTCACACTGGACACGTGCGTCCGCAACTTCTCGCGCTTCACGGGGTGTTCCCTGGGCGAAGCGATCAAATGTGCGACGTTCAATCCGGCGCGATGTCTCGGCATCGAGAATCGGAAGGGCACGCTCCGCCCGGGCGCAGATGCGGACTTGGCCATTCTTGATCGCAGCGGCAATGTGCTCGGGACTTGGGTCAGGGGAAAGGAGGTTTGGAAGAAGGAATAAAAAAGAAGATATAATATTATGCGCGCGATGAAAAAAGGATTGCGAGCATCGACTCGGAGTTAACCCTACTGGTATGTACCCTCTGTAAGATACCGAATATCGACCACATAGATTTTTTACAAAAGGGACATCCACGAATCATGCGAGGGCGCGCAAGCGAGGGTCGCCCGGCCCGGAGAGAGGGTTCGGGGTTCGGGCGCTACGACGACGAGGCTATTCCGCAGTGCTGGCCGCTAGCCACACACCATCATCTACTTGTCACGCTTGTTCTGCGCTACGGCATGTTCCAACGACAGATGCGTAGCATCAATGTGTCCGTTTGAGGTAGCTACCTGGAATATCCTTTTTCCAACGCTATACGCAAGGAGGGATAGAACCGTTGGAAAATGGGAAGTGCCGCGTATCCGTCCCGGGCTTATGGATGAGGTTGACTTTGGGAGAGATCGTCCGGCGTGGTTAGCCGAGAAGGTGCATGGAAATTCTGATGGTGACGGCGGCCACTAAATGTGCCGCACCTGATTTCAAAAGCTGGTCGCAACTCTCAATTGCCAATACTTTTCTTTCAACGGAAACGAAACGTTGGCTGGCTCAGTCCACGACTGTGGGTGACAAGTGTGGCGTGTATCTGTCGGTAACTGCAGTATTGCAATTTCACAGGCGACGCGGAGCTAATCGAATTTACAGGGCACTGCAACAACGATCACTTCTGAGTTCTGACAGACATGGTTTGTATCGTACTTTACCCATCCCCGTCCTGGCCAAGCCCTGTAATTACGACGTCACTCCGCAGCGATCTATGACAGGCACAAGCAGCCAAGTGGACGGCGCCGGAGAAAGCGTAACGGGACTAACCCGTTCACCCTCTCCGTCTCCTGACACGGCATCTCCCATCATGCATCCTGTCCTTAGAGTCTTCCGCCTCTGCCGAACCTCTCGCGACGTCGCGAAAAGGAGATCGGCTCCCTCTTTTTCTTTGGCCCCCTCGAGCCGCAACCCAGCCCCACACCGTCACGTCCCTCAGGCCTCCAGGGGTGCCCAGGCTTCTCTTGTCTTCGAGCCGTCGTTTGGCATTGCGACCTTCTTCATCCAGGAAATCGTCAATCACCCGCCCAGTCATCTCGTACTGCGTACTGCATACGTCCTTTCATCACCTTTCGTGGCCCTTACATTTCCTTTGAATCCTTTCATCCACTTTCAACTTTGTGATTCCATTATTCCATTTGTTCCTTTCGTGAATTTGCATGGGTGACAAGAGACTCGACCTCGTCTGTGAGTGTGAGTGTGAGGTCGACGCAGAACTGATGGTCAAATCCATTTGATAGGACTCAATCCTCCATAATATGACGCGGTCAAATCGCGCGTGCCATTGGGGGATCTTTGCATATAAATCGTGCATTCCTCTCCCCCTGGCGGCCCAGGCAAAGCTGATCATATCCTCTATCTTCTACCCGCGCTACGACATACGACCGTCGTAAATACATGGAGAACACATCATCACTCATGGTCCGGGATCCCGTGTACCTTAAAGTGCTGTAGGGCATTCATAGCGGCCGCCCTCTTGGAAGCGCCCTTGGTTTTCCCTCGCCCCTCGCCGACTATGTTTCCAGCAACTGCAGTGCGGAAACTCAACATACAGGCCGCCATCGGATTCGAGGAGCAGACTCACATCGGGCCGTGGTGTGGTGGGTCGGTTGGAGATCGTTGCCAGATTGGCTCATGGTATAAGTGAAGAAGGGCGTGAGGTTGCCACTCGGGTGGCCTTGCAGGTAGTTGTTGAGCTCTACTTGGGAGTCGGGTTCTGGGCTGCCCTCTCAGCATTTGGAACACAGACCAGAAGAGAAAGCGTCGCCTACCCATTGAGTACTATGAGACGGTAGGCACTGCGAGTCGTGCATCGTGCATGCATAGGAAGTGGTTGCTTAAATACTCGTAGTGGTGTGGGCCGGCCTTGGGCGCTTAGGCCGTGGGCCAGGCCAGGCCGCCTCATGGCTTTGGTCTGGCCTCTGGCCTGAGTTTTGATGCAGAGCTAGGCTGATGAGCCAAAGTCGGGCCCATCAGGAAGACTCAAAAATGCTCAATAAAACTCAATAGGGTGGGATCCATGATGTGCTTTGCAAACAGATAGACATATGCGTGCTATTGAGCTCTACTTACCTGGTAGAGACTTTGTATGTGGTGACACTCGGAAGATAGATAGTTCAAGTGTAGTAAATGATAAAATGAGAATTTACGAGAAGGAATGGAGGACAAGATCAGACGTTCGCGGTGGCACGAAATCCTCTATGCCATTTCTTGAGAGTCCCTACTCTTTATACAATCTGGCTATCCACTTCGGCCGACGTCAAGGGCAATCGAGGTGGATAAGATGGGGCCGGCATGGAACGCGGGCTAGTCAGCGTGCGAGGGATCTGTGGGAGTGTCCCGAAACCCGAAACCGAGTACTTTCAGTTGTCGAGAGTTTTTGAGTGCAGTGGGAAGAACATGTTCTACAACGTATCAAGGCAAGTAGTAAATGGAAAAAGGCGTACTAAAATGTTCTTTTTACACTTGTTGCTTGGCTTCTAGAATCGAGGAACTGGAACTACTGTGTTGTTGAGGAAGGGTGGGGGTGATTGTTCCTCGGGGCATCTGTGATCGGGTGCATGTATGGGTGGGCGGGCCGGGGGCGGGATGCGTCCCTTTCTTCAAGCCGAAAGCCTGAGCCCCCGGTGAACATGGGTGTCATTGGGTGAGGGAGACGGCGTATGGGTTGGTTCTGCATGCCAGAACTAGCCAACCCATACGCCGTCTCCCTCACCCAATGACACCCATGTGTAACACCCCCCCAACCAACCCAAATTTGGCAGACAAAGCTCCTGTGACTCGCATCAGGAAATCTTCTCGGCGTCTTAATCCGTCTTATTCTGTCTTAACGTGTCTTAACCAAACTTTTTAAAGCTAGATCCACATTTTCAAGATGCTCTTAATTGCTTTATTTCCTCTTAATTAGTCTTATTTTCTCTATTCATGAGTGACTTTCCGTAACGCTACTGTATCGCAGTCGCGTTGAGAGTCCGCCTCCGAGGCTTTGTGGTTCCGACAGACTTGATCAGTGCGACCCCCCGCCGGACTTACCCCAGCCTCGTCCTTGGGGCATTTCTGATGCGCATGACCTGGACATGCTCCCAAATGTCGAAAGATGGATGATGACGATGGCAACTTCCCACCGGTCCGCTGGGGTACTGTCGGATCGGTGCGACCCTCTCCCTCTGATTCATTCTCTGTCTGACATCCCTCCCCCCACAGGAATCGTCTGGGAGACCCTCCCGCCTGCCGAACGCGAGTTGTGGGAGAAACGCGCTGTGCAGGTGCATGTAGGGCACCACACGCGATATCCCGACTAGTGGAAGGGCCTGGCACCAACGTCGACGCCATCGCGAAGCGCAAGACAAGGGACAAGAACAAGGAGTCAAGGACAGACCTCTTGCACGGCGTATATGCCACGCCACCTGGGGGCACCTTTCAACGGTGCGCTCGTGCAGGCGCAGATCCTCCCCGCCCACGCGTCGCTCAAGGCCCCGCTCGTGCGGGAGGCCCTCGTCCGCCGTGAGACCCCGCTGAACGTGAGCATGTCGCTTGCAGTGCTGCCCGCGCTCACGTTCCTCAGGATTGCATTCCGGCTCGAGCAGGGGTACCACAACAGCACCGTCTTGCTGCCCTTCCTTCACCACAGTGAGTGCACCGTCTCTCCCATCCCACCCGCCATCCCCAACCCCAGAAGAGTGCTTATTCATCTGGTGCTCCTCACTACCAAGGAAACGTTCACGCGGTCCATTTGTCCGCTCGGCCAGCTGCACACACTCGCCTGTGCATTGTTTGTGCCCTCCTAGGGCGAAGACGCCCCGCACATGCGGCACCCACATCGTGCACGCAAGCCCACGGTTGACGTCTTTCGACCTCGTCATCCTCGCGCACAAAGGCGCGCAGATGCTAACGGGGCCCGCTGTGCGCACGCACGCCAAGTTCGTCCTCGCGGCGGACATGCTCGTGCTGTGCATCGTCGAGCACCGCACATGCCTGTTGTGGCCGCGGGTGTCGGTGCGGCGCGCCACGCTCGAGATGCGTCTGGCCAGGACACGGTCCCAGGTACCATCTCTGCTGTGCCTGTCACTGCACTCGATGATACCGTCGATGGCCTCGATCGCACTGGCGACAGACGCTGTTTCCGCGCGAGGGCATCAACTTGCTCCTCCTTCGCGCGTTGTTCTTTGCCCTGCGGGTCCCCCGGCTTCAGGCGTGTCTTAGCCTTTCCTAGTGACTTGGAGCCCCTTGGAACACTTAATGTACTTAGTGTGTCTTAGCCTGTCTCAGCAGTTTAGAGCTCCTTGTGTACTTAGTGACTTGCAAAGTGACAATGAATGTATGTCTTGACGTGTCTTAGTCGCTCTTAGTGTGTCTTAGACTCTTAATATATCTTAGTGTGACTTAGTGTGACTTGCCGAATTTTTCAGCGGGATTAATGCATTAAGCTTCGCTAAGCGGCTGAGAGGTTTCCTGATGCACTCCACGCCCCCACCATGACACCCTTCCCACCGCTACCGCACCCCCCAGCAATGATATTCCCTCGACTAGACCCTGTACATAGCTTTTGTATAGAACTAGCGTGGGAATCAAGCGTTTTCAAAAAGAAAAAAAAAAGGTCGTACATGTAGTCGTGAGCCCGAACTTAAAAAGGCAGAAGAGACGGCGAGAGGGGAGAGCACTCACCGACGGATGTTGGCGGTAAGAGGCTTGCCCACCCACCACCCGCCCCCCACCGCCAACCTTGAGGACCTGGAAATCGAATCCGCGCTGACATCAGCGTGTAAGGGACGATGCTCAGTCAGCTAGCGTAAAAGACAAGAGGGAGGTGGCTGGACATACTGACGCTCGATAGAGTCGGAGGCCGCGCGACAACGCAAAAGAAAAGCTGCCAACAGATCCCGGCCGAAAGGACCCGCCGACAAGCCTCACTCCTACGTTGTCCCGCCTAAGTCGCTGACCACTGAATTGAAAGTGGCGCTTTTTTTGAACTTGACTGTCAGCCGGAATTTCAGCATCGTGCATTGGAACCAAAAATAAAGGCGAACGTTACCTCAACTCAATTTGGGCACCGCTCCACCGACGGCCAGTACAATCGCCATCCCGGCCGAAAGGACGACGACCGACCGACCGCCAGCGTCCAGCAACCCTGAGTTTCCTAGCAGATTCGAAATCCCAGTCTTGGTCGGTCTTGTGCAACAGTCGAAAGGCGTCGTCGGGTTCGAAAGGGGAGGGCCCGCACGTTGGTCCAGCCAACGCGGTGCCTAGAGAACGTGCCAATGGGAACTGAACTCACTTACCTTCCTTTGGTGCGCGCGTTGCGCGCGGGACGCGCCCCTTCATGGAGGGCGCCTAGTCCTGGTCGGCCTCATCCTCCGAGTCGACCCAAGGGATGTCAGCCCCATCGAGAAGCGCCACGAATGCTTCCGGACTCAAGCCTATTTCCTTCAAATAGTCAGCGCCGGAAGTGGCAGCGGCGTCCGGGGTCTCCTCGGTCAGGGTGCTATTCATCGTCACGGTGTCGTACTGGGGTCCAGGCACGTTGTCGACAGACGCCGCGTCGGAGGAAGAGTCGGAGGACGAGGAGGAAGAGGAGCGCAGGTCATCAGAGTCGTCCTCGCCCGCATCCTCGGGACTGCTCCCACTATCCACCAAGAACAGAAAGGGGGCGACCTCGGCAAAGAAGCGGGCGGCTTCGAGCTCCTCGGGGTCCACTTCGGGCTCGGTCGACTTCGAAGTGGGCGAAGACAGTATGACGGGGTCGTTCGCCCATGATATCTTCGGGGGCGCCGCCGGCGGGCCGGGTGGGGTCGGGAGCGGGCGTGGAGAGGGGGGCAGTCTCTCTTGGCGTCGGGGCCTGGATGCGCGCGACGAGCGGGAGGGAACAATGAGGAAGCCATCCTCCTGGGGCGCAGGCGGGCTCAGCAAGAACGATGGACAGCCCGCCGGCATGATGTGAATGTCCGGGGCGAGCTTGTGACCATAAGGGACAGGGGTCGAAGGCGCCGCGACCGGAAAGTCCGGGCGCAGGGAGGGCTCAGAAAACATGTAGTTGTCAAGTTTAACTTCCGTGAACGTTCGTCAGCGTCACTGGCCTCGCGCAGAAAAGGGTAGATAGATATACGCACGCAAGAAACGCCATCCGGCGCTTTTCACATTCTTCCAAAAGCCGGGCCGTTTTGCACCGCGTAGACCCCTGCGAAGCTCCACCATGAACTCGGTGGGTTCCAACGAAGGTGGGTCGTGCTCGTAGTGATAGCGGCGATAGACTGTCGGAACAGAGGTGGGCTCAGCCACTGGATAGAGTATTTCACAATACATGATAGAGATGATAGATGATTGGTGTGTGGAGATGCAGAAATAGCAGTTATGCGTGCAGGACTAGTAGCAAGGGCAAGAAGCTGAGGCGCCATGGCGAAAAGTGCCAGTTTATTAGTTCATAGTTTCAGTCCGGGCTGACATGCTGACAGTCCGATCCCAAGGGCGAGCCATACGTATAGCATAGTCACACTAGACCGCGTCATATTATATGGTTCAGATGCGAATATCAGGAATTGTTATTGGTTGGAAACATGTCCGTGTCCGAGAGTTGGGAGGATGTGGCCACTTGTGGCCACTGGCGCAGGGCCCATAACCTGTTAATGCCTATGCAAAGTGTTGATTGGCCAGACTGGGGGTTGAACCCAGGCCTTCTGGATATATACCAGGTGCTCTTCCTATTGAGCTACCTGGCCATAGGTTCATGTCACACTGAATTGCCTAATATGGATTGGCCTAAACACGATCCTCAGCGGCTCAGCCGACGTTACGTCGGGCGTGGGAAACAGTCTTAGACTTTTCAAATCCTTTTTTGTGCTTTTTAGGTGGCACTTCTCGTCTGGGGGTTACGTGACGCCGGTGTACCTACATGTACGAATGTATTTTTTCTCTTAGTTATGCACGTCAGACTGGCTTTCCGGTCCTCTAGAGTAGCGATCGAGCCCGGTGAGGAGTCCGCAGTTACCGCCGGGTCGTTTCCGATCGTCCCCAAACACTCTTTCACATGATTCCAGTCACTAGTACGCATGGAAGCCATCCAGTCTGGACTGACACAGACCGCAGTTGCTAATGTGAATTCTGGTCAGTATGGTTGCGAACGCTTGGTGAACGGATGTGGTAGTGTAGTTCATGCGGATTCATTGCGGAAGCAGGTAGTAACGCTCACTGGCATTGGTAAAGTGCACTGGAGCTCGTCACTCGTGGGACCTTGCATACTCCTTTCATCCACCACATTTTTTCTAAGTTCGTCTTTCTACGGTCAATTAAAGCCTTCACCACAACACTTGCAAGCGGCCCTCTGGTAGCAACAAAGCAACGCCTCACGAGTCGAGGACAGTTACGGTTATCCATTACGTAGCTTATGTAATTTTGGTCTTTACGGTTCTCTCGTCGCTCACGAGCCTAGCAACTGCCTGTCCATCCAGCAAGCATCCTCACAATGAGCTCTCACATGTGCGTCTGGGAAAAGTGATTGCTACATTGCCAAAAATAATTAAGTTCTCGCATAGCCGTATCCGAAAGTCTGACCAGAGTCCGGTCACATTCCCAACCAATATCGTCGCCCAAGGTGCACTTCCTCATGCCACCCCGGCGATCGATGGTCTCTCCGAAGGACCGCAGAATGGGGAACGTTCGGCAAACCTCCAGGGAGAGTTCTATGGACAGCAAGGTCTGCATATGTCTTTTGTGCTTGTGAAACCCGTCTGCGATGGCTGCTGACAGCTGCGGTGTACAGTAGGCCATGCGAGAATCGACAAGCTCACGGATGATGACCTCCTGGATATATTTGATATTTATTTGAAGGAAGATCGACACGTCGATAAATGGCATACGCTGGTGCATGTGTGCCCAAGGTGGCGAAACATCGTGTTTGCGTCACCGCACCGCCTCGATCTACGACTTCTCTGCGCACAAAACAGACCAGCGAGGGCGGCGCTGGATATCTGGCCAGTATTGCCTTTGGCGATTGGATATCATTGGATGGGCACTCGGGTGGGCACGTGGGAAGTGCAGGACTGCGTCGACGTTATTGCTGCACTCCAGCATTATCACGATCGTGTGCGCGAGATCTCCCTCGGTTCTGTTCCAAATCTAGTATGGAAAGTGCTCGCAATGCGCGTGCCATTCCCAGAGCTGACATCTCTGTGGATTTGGTCGGGAGAATGTGGATCCGTAGTGCCTGTTCTTCCCGTGGGTGTCGCCCCGCGTCTGCAATTGCTCAGGGTAGTAGGGACAGGGATTCCATTTCCGGCGGTGCGGAACCTACTTTTGTCTGCCAGTGACCTCGTCAATCTCTACCTTTGGCGTCTTCCCAATTCGGGATACATTTCGCCCGAGTCGATGGTCGCCTGCCTGTCCTCCCTGAACAAGCTCGAATCATTCGATCTTGGGTTCGAATACCCTCGATCTCTCCCCGACCAACCCAGTTCACCTCCACAGACACGCGTTGTTCTCCCCGCTCTCATTAGACTCAAATTCAAGGGCAGGAGTGACTATTCGGAAGACTTCCTCGCCCGCATCGATACCCCCGTACTCAATCGACTCGAGATATTCTTCATGGACTTCGTCTTTGACGCGTTTGACGTCCACATTTCAAGCAGTTCATTGGTCGTGCAGAAGGACTCAATCTGTCCAAGGCAGCCAAGCTGCTGTTTGACCGACTGGCCTTCCGACTCGAGTTGGACCAGCCACTTGGTCTATCGTTGGAAGTCGAGCGCCTCCGTATAAATAATCAGCTTAATTCGGTGGCCCGAGTATGCGGCCAACTTTCACCTTCCTTCTCTTCCATCGAACGATTTGAACTCATCTGGGATGGTTGGAATAGTACATCCCCTGGACCGGAAGGGAAAGACGACGTGGAATCCACCCAATTTCGAGAAATCTTCCAGCTATTTACTGCTATCCGGAGTCTCTATGTATCCAAGACACTGGTGCCGTTTATTGCATCTGCACTGCAGGAGCTCATTGGGGATAGCGCAACAGAAGTGTTACCCAACCTAGACAATCTTTTCTTGGGGAGATCCGCAATATCCGGATCTATACAGGAGGACATACAGCCATTCATCGAGGCACGACGACTCTCTGGTCGACCTGTGACAGTCCACCATTGGGAAGGGCAGCCAGTGCTTTGGTGATTGATCGGTGCCGTTTGCCTTTCGTATCAGTAACGGCCTCAGTGCTTTTTTTTTGTCAAGTCCATTGTCGTGCGTCTTGGGGTACAGAACCCCATGAAGCACTTCGCAGTTGTGTGTTACATGACGGTGTAGCTACGTGTGTTGTTTTGACACTTTGATGTAATTTAGTCCCTGTCCGTCTACAGCTGGTGTGCTCTTCTCCGAATGGCCACCGAGGCAGGCAGCGAGCGCAATCCGTATGCGCCAGAGGTCCTGGGAATCGAATGTCGCCTCCGTTTGGAGGGCGGTCGTGCACAGGGACAGGTGAACCACCCGAGTGTCGCTGCATTGCTTGAGATGTATGGTACGTAGCGCATGGTCGGCGTGAGCTAGGCTCGTTTAAAGGGGAGTTGACAGGGGGGTGAGGAGTTGGGCAGGTTTGCACCGTCTCAAACGCGGCACTCTCAGTATTCATCCTTCTGTGAGCTCACGGAAGCGAGCGATGGAGTACGGCACATTATTTTCAATGAGAGTTGAGTGCCACATCTTCGGGGGCCACTTGTATGAAGATGGCCATCATTGAGAGTGGCACGCGCGGGACCAGTGTCCGCGACCTTCGCCTCGTCGTCAAGCTCATAACGCGACGCGCCGCTGGCCATGAACGTGAGAAACCGCAGGCCGGCGAACGCTTCAAGCAGCGGGGCCGACGCCAGCAACGTGTCCTACTCTCTCTACAATTAGCACGCGCGCACGTACTCCCCATGGCAAGCGGAAAAGGGGTGGAGGACAAGGGGTGGGGTACGCACGAGATCATACTTCTGCACGAGGGCGACGTGGAGCGCCTCGAGGTGCGGCAGGCCGCGCTCGGCGCCGACGGGTCGACGACAGGATCGTCAGGCGCCGGACGGGCGTCGGGTTCGGCGAGGACCGGTGCTCCAAGAACAGGGAGAGGGAGATGCCCTGCACAGGGCGCGTAGCGGTTACCTTGGTGCGACCGCATCAGTCCGACAGAAAAATGGAGCGGGCGGGCCCAGGTGGACGGGGCACGCACCTCGCCGAGGGTGTCCGGGTCGACATGTATCAAGGGGATGCTCTCGAGGTGTGGGAGCGCGGATGGCGGGAGCGTGAAGGGATTCGACGTGTATGCGGGTATGCCGCGCAAGGAGAGGTCGCGGACCTTTGGCTGCGACTCGAGGAAGGCGGCCAAATCTGGGTCGAGCCGGGAAGGTGCCCAATCAGCGTCCACGGACATTTTTAGACAAGAAAATAGAGGTAGAGGGGAAGGGCACGAGACTTGCCTGATGGACGTCGCAAATGAGCGTAGGCGGAAGGGGGCGTCACGCGGGAATATTCACGCGAGCGCGCGGTGTTGGAAGGACACCTCCAATTGAGAGTGCACAGACGCGGCAGCAGCCTCATGCATCATGAATCATGCAATTTAATCATGATCGATGCATGATATGATCAGTGCGGACAGTAGCATTTTTTGTGTCTGCCGGAGGGACGATCACGTGATCGCGAGTTGACCTCGTTGTCCCCGTCATTGGAATGCGGCGGACACAATCATATCGATAATCGGAACTCTGTGCCTTCTACCCGATACCCGACATAGCTCAATAATAATAGGTGAGATGTGTGTTTATCGTTGACTTCTACCCCTCTCACTTTATGCCCACTCCCAGCACTCCACCGAATTCTCAGCACGCCGCTCCTGAGACAACACTATCTGATACCACACCGTTGAGGCGAGACATCTCTGGTAGCGCTACTCATACATCCACCCCTCCAAAAAAGGCATCAGAACGCTACGCAGACATGACGTTCGATACATGCGAGAGATTCGTTGGGCCCATGCCCGTCAATGTCTTCTTTGAGGAATTTATTCCTGCGGCACCCTCTGCTCGTCCACAGGGTAATTTTCATTTTTCCAAGGACATTCCTTCACAAAATGAAGCCGAATTTGTGAATGTCTCCATCTTTATAGACGTCCAAATACTGACCGCCTCTCTCTTAGATCAAAGCCATTCGCGAGTCTGAATTGTGCCCTGACCTACACGTCTTGAATACCACGACCCGCGCCAGCACATCATATCCTCTTAAGCCAGACATCTCCTTTTTGTCACGCGCTCCCGACACAGGGTCCATCGGCGAACAGCCAACGAAATGGGACTGGGGACCCGTTGAATTATGGATCGAAAACAAACCCAGGGCGCAAGATCCCTTCATGAAAATCCAGGAATTGCAAAAGAATGAAGAGGACGCCTCCAGTCATGTCGGTTGGACCAACCGTGCTTACAAGACCTGTGGCCAGTTGATCGCCTATGCGACTGCCGTCCACCGCTCCCAATTCCGCGTCTTTTCCTTCTCTATTGCCATCTTCGGTAATACAGTCCGCTTGCTTCGATGGGACCGTAGTGGGGTGGTCTACACGGAATCATTCAAGTGGGCAGACGGTGATCTTTTCGAATTTTTGTGGAGGTTCAACCACCTTTCGTCTGTCGATCGCGGCCACGACGCCACTGTGTCATCTGCTGGGGATGACGAGGCAGAAGTGGCCCTTCCGAAGCTAAGGTCATACCGTAAGTTCGAGAATCTCAAGAAGGAGCATCTCCACCGGATCCTTGTTTGGGACGATTGCTCCCCTCACGAGGGTCCTAGGCGTTACATCACACCCAGTGCAAAATGGGCCACAGACGCGCTTATCGGCCGGGCCACCTTTGGATATATTGCCTACGACGTCGAGAGCGGCAGCCTTGTCTATCTCAAAGATTTCTGGCGCGTTGATCATCCAGAAATCCAAAAGGAGGGGGACGTTTACCGCGAGCTTTACGAGGCCCAGGTTCCGAACATTGCAGAGATGGATCGCGCTGGTGACGTTCCTCTGATACTTAGTGGTAGCCCTTTTCAAGTCTCTGTGCCGGCGGTGCAAAGGACAAAGACACAAGATTACGTTAGCAGGCCAGGAAGTCGACATTCATGGTGCCCTGGCCACCCACGCGTCGAGCCCTATGTCCATTACCGACTGGTTCTCAAGACTGTTGGAATGCCCTTGAACCAATTCAAATCTACTAGACAGCTATGCGAGGTGATCCGGGATGCCATCGTCGGTAAGGAAGCCTTCCCTTGCGTCCTTCCTGAAAACTGAGCCCGTTTTGTAGCTCACACCGCCGCGTACAATAAAACTCGTATCTTACATCGAGACGTGAGCGCGGGCAATATCCTTATCACTGATAAAGGTAGTGGCATTTTGATCGACTGGGACCTGTCGAAAAAGGTAAAGGAATATACGGAGCCGAAGCCTAGACTACATTCGCGCACGGTGCGGCGTCAAAGTGGTGTTCTTTCGTTGGTCAAACTAATCTAGATCTGTGTCCAGGGTACATGGCAATTCATTTCTGTGGCGCGTTTGCTCGACCCGTGGTCCAGTCCACACCAAGTCTCAGACGATTTAGAATCCTTTTTCTGGGTACTCCTATACCAAATTGTCCGCTACCGGGATAAGAAGACGCGCCTGAAAACAAACATGGCAGATGTGTTTGACCAGTGCGAGTCAGAGAAAGTTGGCCGCTCGAGAGGTGGAAGGGGGAAATTAGCCGTCCTTGGAGGCACCGAATTTCCGACTCAGGTCATTTTGAGTCTCACCTTCAAGACACCCTGTCCTGCCATCATCGAAGAATTACGAGCACTCTTCAATGACCTCTACCGATTCGTGACCTACGAGGTTGGGTTAGAACCGGAGGTCGTGGAGATGTATGAAAAGCTTAGGCAGGAAGACCCGCGGGTTCAGCAAGCACGCTGCAGGCTGCAAAACGCTGACGCATTCCTAGCTATTTTGGAGAAACATTTGAAATCCGACTGGGGAGTCAATAATGACGGCAGCCTGGATCTATCCGAACCCGTCCCGGACCCGTCGGCGAGTAGGAACCGTCGAAAGCGCACAGCTGCGGACAGCGAGGAAGACGAGAAGACCTTTCATGTGAAACGTAGGGAACTCATGCCTCCGAAGTCAAAAGAACGACCCAGGGACGATCTTTCGTCCCAAACCTCGTCCGCATGCGACAGGCTGTTCAGCATTACCTTGGCGATGCATAGTTCAAATGGGCTTCTCCCTTCTAGTAGTCTCGGACCGAGTAACGACGGTCGTTCGGCAAAGCGGTGATATCTCCAAGGCCCTTTGTATGTACGTCTGATTGATGCATGCTAGTATCATGGTACAAACGCTATGATATTGTACGAATACCCCGAGCACAGTCTACTTTTCTTTTTTTGGACGCCTAATTTAATAATAGCACCTAAGACTTCTAATAGGGAGACGCAATATCACAGCACGCCTGGGTCGACGTATCAAACACCCGAACCGATTGACCCATACGTAACTGGAACATTGAGGAGAGGACGCCAGTATCCCTCACTTATGCGCATGTCTAGGTGACCTAAGTCTGTCGAAAGGTGCTTCTTCAGCTATCAGGCTATATCAGGAATTGGCAAGACTGATATGTGTGCGTGTGTGTATTTGTGTGAAGGTGAAGCGAGCAAGGACACTCGGACCCGCGCCAACGATACTTCTATTCCACCATACACAAGCCACTGCACGACTGACTTACGCCGGTACCATAGAAACGCGGTTTGCGGCTCTGTATCCTGAATATCCAGAGAACACGAATCAAGTAAGGCCACTACTAGGCAAGTTCCCAAGGTCTCGCCCATAGCTCCTTCGACATAACCGGCAGTAAATAGAGTCCTTCAGACATCGCGAGATGTCCACGGCGCGTATGGAAAGATAATGGCAATATAAAAACAGAACGACCATCTCTGTGTACGAATGCAAAGCGTGTTTACGTCAAGGACTCATATAGGTAGCGACAATGCACAAAAGGCCAGACCCCACGATGAGAGTTCGTACTCTGAACGGGAGGGAATGGCTATATTTATATTGCTCTAGAGAAACAGGCTCGCAATGAGCAGTGGGATCGCGCCCAAAGTACCGACCGTGAACGCGCGATCGGCGCCTGATCTGCGTGCACTAGCTGAGGGCGAAGGCCGGGCAGTGGAAGACGTCCGAAAGCCAGTACTTGTGCTGGTGCTGTCGGAAGAGTTCGTACCATTTAGGCGGATGGCATTCCGCTGGAGGAACGGCGTCATACGTAAGTTTGTGGTTCACGACGTTGGGAGACAAAAAAAAGGGAGAAACCGCAAAACGCCGCGAGTTGCGGAGCCAGGGCGGTCAAAAGTAGTGATAAAAGGACAGAAACAACACGCACCGCGAAGCCGGCGACCGTCTCGCTGGACGACTCGTTATTGTTGATGGCACCGACGCCGCCCTGGCCACATGTGTTGTAGTCAAAAAACCAGAAGGTGTGATTCTCGTTCTCTCTGTTTATGGGGACGGACAGTATGGTGCCGGTCGTGTTAGGCTGGGTGTTCCGGAAGCCAGAGTTGAAACCATTGATGGTGACATCCGTGTCGTGTGCTGGGGTGCAGGGGCCGCTGAACGTCGATTCAGTTGCAGTATGGTTCCCGTTCGTGACTGGCAGCAGTTGGTCAGAGATCTTGACAACGGAAATGGGTGGGACTTACAATTGAATACAACTGTATCCCCAGCGACGGCGTCCACTCTTTGAGGCACAAAAGTAGTCGTCCCATCGTCAGTGGTATTACCCCCAACTGTGATGACGATGACTTTAGCTCCTGCCAGCCAAGCACTAGCAAGCACCTGGAGAGAACAGCCGTCAGTTATGACATTTGGGAATACGACATGGTGACTAACGAAAAGGGTAGAGAGGAGCATCACGGTGGGGCAGCAGCCGAGTGGAGGATCTCTGAGCGGGCAACCAAGGCTGGCAGTTGAACGAGAATCAACGAATTCTGGCGGGAATACTTATGGCAACCGCGTGCCACGGGGTGTTCACATCGAGGAGGCTTTATCCTGGAATCCGCAGAATTCCCGCGGTGACATTGCTGGAATAGTGCGGTCAGTCAACATGAATGAACGACCATCAGGAAATGAGTTTGCCAGTACTGTACAGTAACGTCCGGATTCGGGAATCTCCGGAATTACCTGGGCTGCGCTGGGTATTGCTGTTACTGTATAGCAATAGTACATCCAGTACAATTGATCTGCTACTGAGATAGTACTGAGATTTTGAATTGAAGGCAATTTCCTGTTCACGAAAACTTGAATCCGGCGCGTCCCGGGACGATTTCCTTTCTTTGCGAGAAGCGCTGGTCCGATCCATTTCCAATTTCAAACACGATTGGTTACTTTTCTTCCTCTTCCACCAACTTTATCAACGTCAACTTGCGATTTCCCATGTCCATAGCTACTGGTGTGTTCCTCGTTCTATCAAGGTGATCACGATGCTCAAACCTGTTCATGAATCATGATACACGCGCATATAGCTGCCCGTCCCCCCGCGGACCGACCACGTGTTCAAGTTCTTGCCAGTGACGAGGCGCCGACAAATGAAAAGCGGTGTCAGTAAAGCCATGTATCATGAATATCCAGCTTATTTATGGTTAACGCCAACTGTTTCAGCACGGGACCAAGCCGCGCTGACGATGGCTGCTGATTTTCATACCATCTCTAGAATTACCCAAATATGGTCTGACCGGTTGCAGCTAATTAGCGTATATGTAAGCACCTTGCCCAGTATCTTTAGCACCAGAATCCTTGAAATCAACGCGCATACATGCAGGCCAGTTTCTTCACGTCAATCGACAGTGTGTTATTCTCTCTGGCTTCCAGCAAGGATACTCGCAATACCACGAGCAGGCTGATGCTTGCATCGTTGGTCGGGGCCTTGATATTTCATGCAGCGACTGGTAGCGATTTTACACCAAATTCTTTGTTCTTCCAATTAACAGTCTGACCTAGCAATTCTGGCCTACGTGGCGTCTTTTGTCCTTATCCGCTATAGGCTGGAAGGCGAGCAAACATCCACCAGCAGTTCCGACTCGCCAATTTCTACCGTCTACGCCAAATACAGGCCTCATGCAAGGCGCCGTGGGTCGAGCTCTGCTGAGCAGCGACGGACTCCTTCCGCGTTAGAGTCCGGGAATTCTACCTCTCGCAGGAGAGCTGAACGTGCTGAACGCGCTGAGCACTCACACAATCACCGTGCATTTTCGTTGCCCACCTTACCATTTCTTTTTGAATCGCCGCCAATCTTCTCAACATTTACTACCATGTTGACATCTCTCCTGGACGAGCCACCGTTACTCAAGATTGACCTTAGGCGCGTCAATCTTCGTGCGCTAGTATCGTGCCTCGCCAGCCCTGTGCATGATGGCGACCCTAAAGTGGACGCGGAGAAGAATGCGAAGGCCCTAGTGCGCCTGCTGAACAGGTGCCACACTGTGTGCTCCGCCTTTGCTCTTTCTGGTTTTGTACTGGTCGTTACGGGCATCGTCGCCTACGTGTGGACCGTGCTCGAGCGTACCGTGGCCATCTTTGGTAGCGCATGCGTCTGCGTCTGTATCACCCTGGGCCTCGCGGCACTGCTTTGAAGAGCAGAACAAACCGTTTGGCAGATGACGCCCATTTTCTCCGAATTCCTCACTTTCATACCTCGCACGACCCATTTCTTTTACCCTATACCTATGCTCAGTGACAAGTATGTTTCAACAGGTTCGCGTCGTCATTACGCAGTTATCGTGAAGAAGAAAAAATCCATGTGGCCGTTCAGTTGCACGAAATGGCAGTCTGACTACTTGTATTTTAATCAGGTGGATAGGTTTCTATTATTTATACCACTTATGGGCTTCCGTGACACGGACCTCAAGCAGTTGTTAGTAAGCTGCGGTCAGAAATGACGCTAATGACGTCTCAGAATGTCAATGCCAGACAAACGAAGACGGGCAATCGGATTACCTGTCACGGGAACGAGGAAGTCTGCTGCTGGTTGCGTTGTTATCTATTTGCGTCCTTTCCTTTGGGTTGTAGCGTTGTCCTCACATCTTGGCGTTGCCGCGTTGATCTCCGTTGGTGGTGCCTTATATTATGCCTTCCATCCCCCTTCACATACTCGCGCTCCTACTCTTGCTTAGCGTACAAGTCTCCACTGGGATAAATTCCCCGTTGGCTAAGTCATCTCTGCACGTGGGTCGGCTGAGCTTCTCAGAACGGTGGTGCCCTTTCCATTTTGTGCAGATCATGGAGGCGTCATAGTCAATTCGGGACAGGGCCATCGTCATCTCGTCGCGCCATTCATCCACGCCCGGTGAAGGATCCGACATCGGCAAATTTGTCCCAGTCCAGTGGCTCCTCAAGGCCTCAAGTTCGTGTCGACACCATTTGGTCAGGACTCCCATGAGAAGTTCATAGTTCTGGCTGACAACACGCACAGGAATAGATTCCGACGTGGACCACTTTGTCACTCATCTAGTGTCCACCCATGTCTTCTGGTACACTCCGCTGACAATCATTCCGTTCTTCCAACGCATGCCCATATATGCAGATCCAACGTCACAGGTGGGTCAACTCCCACAGGTTGCCAGACCAATTACTTCTACGGAAAGTGAGTGAATTGTGCCCTCACTTCCCAAGCACGCTGAGAGCACATTTCTAAAAGCCGACGTACAAGAGAGGGCAGTCTCGTCCGAGGCCGTTGAGGCGCATACAGTTATTCATGCCAACCAGATTTGGGCTGATCGATTGCGACTGACTAGCATATACGTCAGTCAGCTATCTCATGCTCATGATGTAAACCTAGCTCACTTGGTACACGCGTACAGGCCAGCTTCTTTATGACCGTTGACGGTTTGCTATTCCAGCTAGCCTCAAGCAGGAATGACGGGAGTCTGATGGGTAACCTGACCCTTTCGTCGTTGTCCGGTGCTTTGGTCTTCCATGTTGCAACCGGTAAGCTTCTCTTAAGGTCTAGCGACCGCTGTCGAGAAAGTAACCTTGTCTGGGAAAAGCCGCCGTAGCATATATGGGCTCTGTCGTCCTCGTTCGTCATAGGCTCCGTGTCACACGAGTGGCTCCTGGGAACCCGGGTTCTAGGGCTACCGTTATCGTAGCTGATGCTGGATCCGCGGACCCCTGCATATCCGAACCGACTTGCTTGACGAGCACGCACGCGCCCTCCGCCCTCGAATCAGGGGATGTGAGATTCCCAGAGAATGATCAAGATAACGCCACATCAAACGCTGACCCAGCCCCCATATCCGCCACTCGGATCTTCACCACGACCTCTACCAACGCGAGACCTCCTTCGCTTTCTGTCATCACAGAAACTCCTGCCACACCCTTGTATCACCCCCCGAGGCTGTCCATTGATTTGCAGCGCATGTCGTTGTTCAACGTTCACGTGCTGCTGCCATGCGTTGGGGCACGTGCCGATGATGAGGATGAACACGATGTTGGCGTGGCCCAACAAAACGCAATCGCTTTGGCAGTCCTGTTGAACAAATGTCACGACGTATGCTCGTGCTTCGCGCTTGTCGGATTCGTGCTGGGCATTACTGGACTCGTTGCGTGTGTTTGGGAGCTACTTGAAAAGTCCATCGCTATTTTCGGAAGTGTCTGCGTGGCTGTGTGCCTTATTTTAGGTTTCGGGGCGCTGCTGTAGCTGTAGCTGCTGGTCTCTGTTCGCTTGCCCAGGAAGGTGATAGTAGGTCCATTTTGCTCCGTGAATGATGCATTAATGATTGCATTGATGCACGAAAAAAAAACGCAGTCGCGTGATTACGATAATCATCGATGTCTGCCCTTTGCCGAGCCCTTTGCCTCGTGTTCTTAACCACTAGTGATTGATCGTGACACGATCATCCATGGGCGGTACTCCCCGACGCCAAGTAATGCATGCCCTTGGACCCCTGCGGTTTAGCCCAGCTGCTGAGCCGAGCACGCCTGATCCGACCGTTGCAAAGGGCGTGGCAACGGTGAGGCCACCCTTCCGCGAGGCTCACGGCGCGGCACGCGCGTGTCCCTTTTCCGTGATGATGTGACTCGACCGTCCTCGATAAAAAGGATATTTATCCGTTCGAGAGAAAAAAAAACTATCGATCTCACTTCGTTTACATTACCAAAACCTCGACTATTAGCAACCCACCCATAATGGAGACAATGGTCATGACGATGCCTTCTCCCATCCACTCTCACGCCCTGTCTGAGGTGAATCGCCATTGGCCCCCCTATGACAACGTCCCTCGATGGCTGACCTTTAGTCAGCTCGACAGTGAACTTGCGGTCTTGCTGGACTCGCTCAGCTTGCAGCAAAGCATCAGGGTGGGCTCCGTCAATATGCCGTACCCGGCGAGCTTGCGGACCAAATCTAACTTGCGTCTGGAGGCAGACAAGCGAGCCAGCAGCGCCCAAGCCCACCGCGCCCGACATCCAAATGGACGTCGCAGGGAACTGCCAAGTGAGTGCTAGTTTCTACGTCAAATGCCATAGCCGCAAACGCCGCCGCGCCGTCGTGATCGTCCTCGTGGTCATTGCGGCGCGTTCCCCACCCTCCCCGTCTTTATTAAAAACTCCAAACCATCGCTGATCGTTGATTCCCTCCCTCCTTCCTCCTCATTACATTACGCCCCGGACAGTCCGGCACTACGGCCTCCTCAAGTTCCTCCGCCGCGCCGCCCTCACCAGTGCCCTGCGCACTCCTGGAGGCCCTCACGCGCTCGTACGACCCGGACGCGGCGGACGAGCTGCAGACCACGTGCGGCGAGTACCTCGAGCTCATCTTCATCCACCGCGAGGCGTTCGCCGCGCGCCCCACGGCGCACGTGGGCTGCTCGGCGGGGTTCAGTGCGCTCGCGCGCGCGCTGGAGCTCCGCGGCGCCGCTGGAGCTCCGCGCCTGGCGCGCGGATAGGGACTGCGACACGGAGGCGGTCGCCGCTTTTCGCCACGAGGCGTGGATGGTCGCCGCTTGGATGAGCAACGGCGGGCCGTGGTGGCGCGGCGGCGAGAAGACGGCGGACTGAGGATTGGTGGATCATCAATCACTGCGTCAAAGGCGGCCGTGCTAGACACCGTCCCAGTGCATTTATCTATCGTGCCTCGCGCACTGTAGCATAGCAAGCGAAATCAATACCCGATGATAACTTAGCAACATTGGATAACACATCAACGTATTGTTCTCTAGTTCGAGTAAATGCGGAGCGTAATCAACAAGATACCTTAGGGTCGCGGGATCGGCCCTAGAGTTTCGTCTTTGCTTTGATATCTCTAAGTCGTGCATGTTGCATGTTCTCATCTGGAAAGTGGTCAACCCTACCCCGAGTAGTTCGAACAAACGCATACAATTGAGTCATATAGCTGATCGCGGGGGACAGCGACGAGGTGAGAGTGGATGTTGGATGCATCCACCATGTCGGGGACAACATCTCTGATAGTCGGTGCGCCCAGGAGGCGTAGATTCATCTCAAACTCGTCCTAGAAAAGATCCAAAAGTCAGGGGTGTGAAACGGTTTAATACATAGTCGATCAACTGACCCGCAAATTTGGAGAGCATGATCAACTCCATCAACCCCATAAGTTGAAAACGCGTATAAAAATGGTCTACCAATCCCCACTGAAACGAAGGATGAAGTGTCAACATTTCCTCACTTGCCTACCGTGTTCAAGATACGCACCTGCAGTTGCCCCCAACGCAACCGCCTTCAACACATCTGTCGCGCGTCTCACACCTCCATCGACAAACAGTTGGAATCGATCATTCGGGAAGGTGATGCCACGCTTCTCTTTAAACTTCTCCACAACCTCGACAAGAACCTCGATTCCAGACCGCGCAAAGTCGAGTTGACGCCCACCATGGTTCGAGAGGACGACACCTGCGAGGTTCTGGTCGTACGCTTCCAAAGCGTCCTCCCATGTTTGCACGCCTTTAAGGACGAGTGGGACTTTGATATCGGAATATCAACAAAAATTATTATGGCGGCACAGAAGGAGATAGGAATCACTTTTCGTAATGCTCTTGAACCACGGAATGTCGGCCCATTTCAAGCCTGGGTCGATGAATCCCTGGGTCCAATTGTAGTCAGTTAATACGTAACCCGTTCAACACGCAACTCACTGTGATCGCCTTTGCCGCGCCCCGAGAGCGATCGGCTTGACCATCACCGGACTTGCTAATCTCATGAGGATCGGCAGCATCAAACGTCATCCGCATATCCTTCCTCTCGTGTCAGCTCAGACGTTGGTAGTACATCAAATGAGCCAACTTTCTCGCGCCGGCCAAGCTGTGGGGCATCAACCGTGATAAATAGCGCCTTAATGCCGCGTCTTTCGGCGTGTTGTACGATACGTTTCGTTATGGCGCGGTCCTTGTTGACGTACCTTCAGGTCTCGTAAGTGAAGCCCCAGAAACATTAAAGGGAACGTGAACGTACAGTTGGAAGAACTGGGCCTGACTTGGTTGAGCGGCATCAACTAATTCGTCGAAGGAACATGACGACAAAGTAGGTATCTAGGTCAAGGCTGCATCAACTGAGAGCATGGGACGATGTATGGCGGCGTACCATTTGGATGATACCGTGCCTTGCTGCGGCGCGAGTCAAATTCAGCTCTCCGTCCGGATGTCCGAGCTTTCCAAGAGCCGTCGCTGTCTGTTGATAATGTCAACAAAAAAAAACTTGCGCATGGACTGAAACGGCCAACTATGTATACTGGCATGGTTGACGGATGGCCCAGAATTGTCGTAGACCAGTCGACCTTTGTCACGTCACGCAGAACCCGCGGCCTGAACCAGATTCTGGGGAGCCAGAACATCAGTGCTGGTGCTCCCCATCGTCCGAGTTTGCAAGCTTGATACGAACCGGTGGAAGGCGGCGTGGTTCTCGCGATTCGTAATTTCGTCATCTGATGCGGAAGAGTAGTACGCCCATGCCTTTTCGGGCATTGTGAGTTTTGCGATCGCCTTGGATAGCAGTTAGATGCGGGGGAAGCGGAAATACGATGACCGTAACGCACTTCAAAGTCATGCAGGTTCAGGATTTCGGATAGTGGTGGTCGTGCTTCTACACGTAGCAAGCGCGCTTTCTCCTGGTCTGTGACCTTGACCTCGACCTTTTCAACTGTGCCTTCTTCAACTGATCCTAAACTGGTTACACTCAGTGGCCGCCAGCTCCCGGGAGAGACGGCGAAGTCTCACTGTTTCTCCACAGGAAGGTTATCAATGATGGCATTTGGCGGATGAATAGGTTCGTATTCCTGGCTGTGTTGTGCCGCGTCAAATCAGTCATAGAAAAGTTGCAGATCGTTTGGCGGCATACGTAGCGTCCTTGCCAGCATACTTCAGGATGATCTTGCTCCCACCTAGGAATATGAATGCCGACGTTGACGGATGACCAAGTGAGATACTCACCAGGATGTTCTGAAGGGAAGCCAGTCACAGAGAGAACGTCAGAAAGCTAAGGGTGGTGAAATCGGATGTCGGATACCATCTAGAAATTCAGTGACGTCGTAGACCTTGCCTATCAAAGGTCGTGAGCTCAACGACGTCTGCATCATGTGCGTACTCACCATGAACAATAATCCAGCAACTGTCTCTCGAGTCATGTTGCGCGACAATCTTCCCTGATATGGACATTTCCGTGGGCACTCATGCAATGCAATGTTGGGCACTGCAGTTGGGCACGGAGCGTGGTGGAGGTTGAGACGGATCACCGGCGCGGGGAACCGGGCCATGTGAATAACTTCAGCGCAGCGCAGAAGAGGAGCTACGTTTATTAGCAAGCACATAAAGTAACGAGAAGACAAAAGGAATAGAATGATAACTAAGGACAGTTAGTATTTACAGTACGGTTCTATGCACCACGCTCCATATCACCGTCGATCACCCTCTCGCCCATCCGATTCTCCATATTGATGATGGACGACTCCTGGGCACCCATCTGCGGCGTCTCAAGCTGCTCGGAGTACGTGAACGCCATCGGACGGTGTGCGAATGCCTTCCTAGGTGGCAAAGTCTACCAAAGAGCGATGCATCCGCGTGCCAGCAATTGCCATCGTGATCAGACCGGGATGTTGGAGGATCTGCTTTGCCGAGAGCGTGTAAGGGACCAAGGGTATCCCTTCACTGGTAACAAACGAGAACGTACGACGTTGGACTGAGCTGGTTTCATAGTAGAGTCGTTTTCAACTATAAGTAGGCCGGAGAGGGGGAAAAATACCATCAAATCCAAAACGATGGATACCTACGACGAGATGAACAATAAGGAAATAGTGGAAAATAGCTAGACTCACTGCGGCGGAACCCCAGCGACCGTAGCAATCAAGAGCCACAGCACTCCCTTACGAAATGAAGGCATCTCAATGAGTTGAAACAACCATGACCAGGTCTCGTTGTCATACCTGTTTCCAGAGGAATTGGGACAGGCAGTCACTAGCACGCCCACATCGTGAAAGTGTATGCGAAACAAGCCAGCAAGCATCAGGAAAGCAAGGAAATGTCGGTAACGAGCGTGGCGATGAGACTGAGAGTGTTCTGCGTGTTGTCATTCTCACACGCGAGTCTTGCGGGTGCCCACTTAGCAGGGTCTGCAGATAAGATAAGCCGAGGAATCCAGGGTCATCGAAACGGATTGTTTACCCGTGCAACACCTGTTGGGAAAACCGCATTTCTATTAGAATCCAGTTCACCTGTAGGTCGGGGAAAGAAAGGGACATACTCTGGATGAAGGATGCGACTTTGATTCCCAATAGACTGTATGCGGTGTCATAGCAAACATATTTCGGTCCCAGATCGCAATGCTAGCGCTCCATTCAGCGCCTGACTTGAAGAAATCGTCGTAGTATGGAACGGTAGATGACGACATACATGCGAAGCACAATCATCAACGAAGCGGCGGCTGCAGATGTGTAGCAGAAGAACTAAGAGCAAATAATAATAAAGTGCTCAGTATTCGGAGCTCAGATGGAGACGTATGAGGGCGAGTGCTCACAAGTTCGAAGATACCCGAAGCTTGAAATTATGGCCAGTTAGAGTCGAAGTGTAAGGAGATGCGGTGGACTGCACAAAGTACCTGACAGTTGATTGGGGTCGTAACGTCCAAGCCGACAAGATTGAGTATTACGCTCATCAGACCAGCCATGCGCGCAAGAGAGTAGACCTATTGAACGAGCAATCAATGGGTCGCTCGTATGCGGCAGAAAGAAACCAGAGCGAAACGGCCATCACTACAGACCCATATTGTCCACCTGTAGGGGCGACGGCCCCAAATGACCGACCATTCGTAGCCAAGAGTCGTGAAGAATTCCCAGCTAGACATATAGAAGGTTGAATTACATTACATGCGAGGAAATGCAGACACTCACAGGAAGATACCATCCATGACGTGCCATACCTTCACAAGGGCCGCTGTCAAATGACTCAGATCATACGGCTTTTCAGGCTTTCAACCATGGCCACAGAAACCTACGCGAGTCCGTATCCATCACCACAGAGGGATCGTGGGGGATAACCATCCTTGCAGGCAATTGATGGGGAGGATGGGCGGGACGATAGCTTTGAAAATGTTCTGGGTCTTTGTGGTACACACAAATATATACGATTAGCTGCAGACCATGTCAAGGCATCACCCTGACGAGGGGTGGCCGTTATCACACTAGTTAGACTGTGCCATGTACCGTTGTGCCGTTGTGCCATTGTTTTGTGCCGCTGTGCCAAGAGCTGCCCAGATTTTCAAATTTGTCATCGTCGATGACTGATAGGTACAGTATTGGTACCTACGTATCTGGGTAAAGGAGCCTGCGTAGTGCCTTGGTTGTACTAGTGCCAAAAAAACTCTCGAGCTGAGGCACCTGACTCAAACTGAACACGATTTTTTGTTCGAATGGCACGGCACAGGCAGAAACACAATAGGGCGAGGCTCGCAGACGACCACTTGCAGTGCGGCGTGTGCCTCGAGCTCATCTTCATCCATCCTCGACGCATGCAGATTGCTCGACAGCGTTTCGTGTGCGTTGGAGCTCCGCGCGACGCGCGTCAGGCCGTAAGGCCGCGTCAGGCGCGGGTGAGGATCCCGGCTCGGAAGCGGACTAGTACTGGAAGCGGTCGCTGACGCTGATGGATGGCAGGTCGGGCTGTTAGCAGCTGCGTTGTTGCGTTAATAGCGGTTGTGCCCACTTCAAGCTGGCCGAATGCATCTATCTATCAAGCCTCGCGCACTGTAGCCTGGCGAGCGATACGTTGAAGTTGTTATGTTCCTGCATCATGTGCGTAGCATCGGTAAACCTGCAAGAACCTTTTTTGGCTCGTACGAGCTTGTAGGGAGAAGTTGGGGAAAAGTGTGGAAAGTCCCAAAGTTGACAAACCTACATTTTGCAGAAAGCTGCCTTTCGCTGCTGCCCGAAAAAATTAGAAAGCTGTAAAAAGTTATGAAGGTACCAAAAGTCAAAGAACTGAGTGGGGAGATGAGAAAAATAGTATCACTTTTCACTTTTCACCATGACTGAATCCTAGCTTTTCCACTTTTTACCTTTTGAACTTGTGACAGCTCAAAAAAGTCAAAAAGTTGACAAGTTTTTGTACATTTTCTCGATGTACTCACCATGAACAATAATCCAACAACTGTCTCTCGAGTTATGCTGCGCGACAATCTTCCCTGACACGGTCACTTCCGTGGGCTTCAGCTACACTCATACAATGCGATGTTGGGCACGGAAGCGCGGTGGAGGTCGAGAGACGGTTCATCGGCACGGTGAACCGGAGCTGCCGGATGGCGGGTTCGGGTCATTCATGTGGATCAGTTGGGATCACAATGCTTTCTGCTGCGGGTGCGGCCTTCATCCAGGTTTTTTGAACAGGCGAGCGCAGGAGGAACTACGTTGATTAACGCACATGAAGTGACGGGAAGTACAAAAGGAAGAGAGCGGCTCATGACAACCGGTATTTACAGTACACACGGTTCTAAGTACGCGCTGCGCTCCCACACTCAACTCGATCACTCTCTCGTCCATCTGATCTTCCATAGTGATGGACGACTCCTGGTCACTCATCTGCGGCGTCTGAAGCTGCTCGGACTCAGTGTACACCATGATCACCATCGGACTGATCGAGGTCGGTATGGCGCGCGCACGCTTGGTCTCCGAGTATGTGCGAATGTTTTTCTGGAGACCCTCGGGCGCACAAAAGCTGCATCGACCACATGAGCAGGGAAAAGAAAATGAGTTGAAGAATGGCCTACATGTTGGTGGTCCTGGTGGCAAAGTCTACAAAAGAGCGATGCATCCGTGTGACAGCAATTGCCATCATGATCAGACCGGGATGTTGGAAGACCTGCTTTGCCGAGGGCGTGTAAGGACCAAGGGTACCGTTCACTGGTAACAAATAAGAACGTACGACGTTGGACTGAGCTGGTTTCACAGTAGAATCGTTTTCAACTATAAGTAGGCCGGAAAGGGGGAAAAAAATACCATCCAAACCCAAACCGATGAATACCTACGACGTAAAAGCGGAGATGAACATAAAGGAAAGTAACGAGAAAATAGCTAGACTCACTGCGGGTGGAACCACGGCAGCAGTAGCAATCAAGAGCCACAGCGCTCCCTTACGAAATAAAGGCATCTCAGTGAGTTGAAACAACCACGACCAGAAGGCCTCGTTGCCATACCTGTCTCCAGAAGAGATGAGACAGGCAAATCCTGCCCACACCGCGAAAGCGTATGCGAAACAAGCCAACAAGCATCAGTAAAAGCGAGGAAATATCGGTAACGAGCGTGGTGATGAGACTGAGAGTGTTGGTCCGCGTGTTGTGATTCTCACATGCGAGTTTTTTGGGTGCCCACGTAGCACGAGTCTGCAGATCAGATGAGCCGAGAAATCCAGGGTCTCCGAGACGGATTGTTCACCCGTGCAACACCTGTTGGGAAAACCACATTTCTATTAGAATCCAGTTTACCTGTAGGTCGGGGAAACGAAAGGGACATACTCTGGATGTAGAATGCGACTTTGATTCCCAATAGACTGTATGCGGTTGTCATAACAAATATGTTTCGGTTCCAGATCGCAATGCTAGCGGCTCCATTCAGCGCCTGACTTGGAGAGCTCGTCGTAGTATCGAACAAGACATACATGCGAAGCACAATCAATAACGAAGCGGCGGCTGCAGATGTGTAGCAGAAGAACTAAGAGCAAGATAATAATAAAGTGCTCAGTATTCGGAGCTCAGATGGAGACGTATGAGGGCGAGTGCTCACAAGTTCGAAGGATATCCAAAGCTTGAAATCATGGCCAGTTAGAGTCGAAGTGTAAGGAAATGCGGTGGACTGCACGAAGTACCTGACAGTTGATTGGGGTCGTAACGTCCATGCCGACAAGATTGAGTATTACACTCATCAAACCAGCCATGCGCGCAAGAGAGTAGACCTATTGAACGAGCAATCAATGGGTCGCTCGTATGCGGCAGAAAGAAACCAGAGCGAGAAGACTATCACTACGAACCCATATTGTCCACGTGTAGGGACGATGGCCCCGAATGACGTCCCATTCGAAGTCTAGAGTGGTGAAAAATTCCCAGCTAGACAGAGAGGGTTGAGTTTCACGAGATACGGGAAAATGGTGAAACATTTACAGGAATACACCATCGAAGGCGTGCCATAACCCCACAAGGGCCACTGTCAGATGACTCAGATCATACGGCTTTTCAAGCTTTCAAAACGTGGCTACAGAAACCTACGCGAGTCCGTATCCGTCGCCACAGAGGGATCGTGGAGGATAATCATCCTGGCAGGCAATTGATGGGGAGGAGAGGCGGGGACGATAGCTTTGAGAAACGTTAAGTCGGGCCTTTGATGGTACACTCATATATAGACGATTAGCCGCAGACCATGTCAAGGCATCATCCCTGACGAGAAGTGGCCGTTATACGCCACTGTGCCGCTGTGCATTGTGCCGTTGTGCTATTGTGCCGCTGTGCCAAGAGCTGCCTAGATTTTCAATTTTGTCATTGTCGATGATTGATGGTACATTATCATACCTACGTTTCTTGGTGAAGCAGGGGCCTGCACAATACCTTTGTTGTACTGGTGCCCAAAAAACCTCTCGAGAACCTGACACTGAACGCGCCCCCGGGCTTTTTTTTGGTTCGATGGCACGGGCACGAAGCACAGTAAAGTGACGAGTGCCGCGGCCTCGAGCCCATCTTCATTCATCGCGATCGCGAGGTTCGCCGCCCGCTCCTCGACACCTGCAGATTGCTCGACAGCATTCCATGTGCGTTGGAGCTGAGCGGGAAGCAGAAGACACGGAAGCGGACCGCTGGATGGATGGCGGGCCGGGCTGTCGGCTGCCGCTGCATTCAGTCGATGGCGGTTGTGCCCACTTCAATCTTGGCCGAATGCATCTATCTATCGAGCCTCGCACACTGTAGCCCGGCGAGCGATACGTTGAAGTGTCCTGTTTTTTCGCGACGATCAACCAATTAGTTGGTGCCCAGGTCGGGTGCAATTCCAACTTTATGATGCTTACATTAGCATTTCAATAAAAAGTTACTCGAGTGTCGACGTGCCAAGCTGGCACCCGCATCACTATCAAATGCCTTGTACCATACGAGGTAGTATTCAAGTTGTGGTGCCGTTGTTGGCCGGCGCAAGAAAGTTAAAGTCCGCTCATCTGATTGATTCCGAATGTATGTTATGCCAGTGTTTCAAGTTGAGCTGACATGAGAGGAAGGATATGCGTATGACGTTGACGTTTGATCCTGCCGGTCCTCATAAGACTGACAAGTCTGGTCGTGGTCAGGTTGATCGTGCCCTCAGCGCGAGTTCCGCATTTAATGGGTTGCACAAAACTGACTACAACTGAACACAAGGATTCATTGACCCGGGCTGACATTCCATGATTCAAGAGGAGCATTAGCCAATGTAACTCAACTTGCCTTGCCCCGACTCTAGTTTAAAACGCTGGACAGTCAGTGCTGCTTCTCCCTCTTTTTCTTCCACTATTATAATGTCATCGACCTCCAGGAGGAATTGGGGACGGCGGCACTTGACTGCAGGGGTGTGCCGGAGGATGAGACAGGTGGCAGATGAGTGACAGTGACAGCAAATAACTTGGTGAAATATTCAGCAGGATTTTTTAAAGGGAAGTCGCAGAATGGATGCAAGAAAAGTAAGTGTTGGTCAAGTCAAATATCGATGACCATCACCTTAAACTTTGCCTGTTAAGTCGTCAGTGCAAGGCCCTACGTGCATGCCCACCGTGTAATATTCCAGCAATTGTTTGTTCCCAAATTATACTGTGCGACAACCTTCCCTTACATGGCGAGACGGAAGACGTCAAAATTCCGTATATTCAGGCATTGCCCAAGTATGGGACTCCCAATGAGAACATTGAATTCCACATTCCATTGCTCCGTCCGGAGGCGTAGGGTTACCGCCTCCTGTACATTACCGAAACGTCGGACAATCTGCGAATCATCGTCGAGTTCGTGCGTGAGTACTCGATTGAGTTGTATGCGCTTGTGCCAGCCACGGACACGCACCACGCATTCTCGGCTTCGAGCATTTCCCAGGTGATTTGTCCGCCGTTGCCATGGGCCGTGATGGGGTCCTACTCGACTTTGATTAGGCGGCACAGTTGGAGAGGGATATTGCCATCCGCACACCTCCGTGCCAAGTTGATGGACGTATGACATGGTACTGCAGGACCCGAAGATCATGAAACATGAACCGCCACGAGGAGGTTGATTGAATTGACCTCCATGACATCGGCATCGTAGCAACGGTCACTGGCACTCACCTTCTACTTTGGGACCGAAATGACCTCTGCGCCGCATGGAGCTGGATCAATAAGGAAAATTTGCTCAGGCAGATTTTGGCCCGGTCCGATTAGGGATTTCCGAGTGGCAAGGGCAAAGAAACGGCATCGCCTGATGGCGGTCTTTAGTCCGCACCACCGGGATCCGGAGATGCTCAAGCGTTTAAGCACTCAAACGTTCAAGGTTTCAAGGTCGCCTGAGTCCGTCCTACCCATCATGATGATGGTCACGGTCAAGCGCCAGATGCCAAAATAGACGCGCTGATGCAAGTGTCTGCTCAGTACGCGGACGCTACCCAAATGGTGGCAGCTGGTACAGCGGTACAGCAGTATCCGCTTGCAAGCGCGCATTCTCCTGGTCTGTGACCTTGACCTTGGGGGGCATGGAGACAGATTATCGGCGCGGCGCGGGGAACCGGGTGCGCCGCATGAATATGCATGAATAATCTCGAATCGGAGATGATCTTCCCACTGTCAACTCGGTGTCGGCGCAACATGAGCTGCCATCACAAGGCTTTCTGCTGCGAGCGACCTTCATCCAAAAATTTCCAAACGGGCAAGCGCAGAAGAGGACCTACGTTTGTTAACGAGCACATAAAGTACAAAAGGAATAGACCATGGCAGCTTATCTATTTACAGTGCCCAACGGCGTTATTTTCTACGTGCTGCGCTCCGTATCGCTGTCGATGCTCAATTCGATCGCTTTCTCATCCACCCGCTTTTCCATAGTGATGCACGACTCCTTGTCACTCATCTGCGGCGTCTGAAGCTGCTCGGGGTCCATGTACACCATCCGACTGATCGAGGTCGGTGTAGCGTGGGCACGCTTGGTCTCCGAGGATGTGCGAATTCTTTTCTGGAGACCCTCGGGTGCACTATAGCTACATCGGCCACATGAGCGGGGAAAAGGAAATGAGTTGAAGAATGGCCTACATGTCGGTGGTTTGGTGGCAAAGTCCACCAAAGAGCGATGCATCCGCGTGCCAGCAATTGCCATTATAATCAAACCGGGATTTGGAAGATCTGCTTTGCCGAGAGCGTGTAAGAGACCAAGGGTATTCCTCCACTGATAACAACATATAAGAACGTACGATGTTGAACTGATCTGGTTTCATAATAGAGTCGTTTCAACGATAGGTAGGCTGAAAGGGGGAAATTACCATTTAAATTCAAAAGGATGAATACCTACAAATTGAAGTAAAATGGAGATGAACAAATAAGGTGAAGGTGCAACAAAGTAGCCAAACTTACCGCGGGCGGAACCTCAGCAGCAGTGGCAAGCAACAGCCAAAGCAGTCCCTTACAGAATAAAAGCATCCCGAACAGTTAAAGGAATCATGAGGACAGGACTTCGTTACCATACCTGTTTCCAGAGGAGTTGAGACAGACCGAACTTGCTCTCGGCATGATAACGCATGCGAAGTAAGCCAGCGAGCATCAGAGAAAGCAAGGAAATGTCGGTAACAGCAGTGACGACGAAGCAGAGAGTGTTAACCCTAGAGTCTTCATTCGAACATGCTAGTCTTGCGTCGTCCCACTTAGCACGGACCTACAGATGACATGAGCCTAGAGATCCAGAGACATTGAAATGGACCGCTCACCCGTGCGTTACCTGTTACCAAACCCGCATTCTTATTGGAACACAGATCTCCTGCAAGTAGGAGAGGAAGGGACTCACCTTGGATGGAGAATGCAACATTGATTCCGAATAGACCGAGTGCGGTCACCATGGCATACTTATTTCGGTTCCATATTGCAATGCTAACAACAATATTGAGCGCATGATTCGGAGAGGATGTGATGGTATGAAACTGTATATCAAGACATACATGCGAAGTACAATCAACAGCGAACCGGCGGCTCCAGCTGTGCGGCAAAAGAACTAAGAAAAGACAACAATAAAGTGATAAGTATTCAGAGATTGGAACGCATCAGAGAGTGTACTCACAACCTGGAACACTATCCAAAGCTTGAAGTCATGGCCAGTCAGAGCTGAACCACAAGAAGGCAGATACGGAGGACTGCGCGTACCTGGCAGTTGAATGGTGTCGAAACGCTCATACCGACGATATTGAGTATCACACTCATCAAGCCAGCCAGGCGCGTCAGAGAGTAGATCTATAGAACGAGAACTCAATAGGTCGCTCGTGTATAGCAGCAGTAAACTAAGGCGAAACAGTCATCAATACGGACCCATATCGTCCACCTATAGGGGCGGCGGCCCCGAATGATCGACCACTCGTAGTCCAGAGTCGTGAAGAATTCCCAGCTAGACATAGAGAGGGATGAATTACATGACATGCGAGAAAATGGCAGACACCCACAGGAAGATACCACCCATGGCGTGCCATAACTTCACAAGGGGCACTGTAAAACGGCTCGGCTTTTCAGGCTTTCAAAACATGACCACAAAAACCTACGCCAGTCCGTATGCGTCCCCACAGAGGGATCGCGGGGGATAACCATCCTGGAAGGCAATTGATGCGGAGGATGGGCGGGGACGTTGGTATTGAGAAACATTCTGTCCGAGTCGAGCCTTTGATGGTACACATATATGTAGACAACTCATTGAATGTAGCTGCGGGCCATGTCAAGGTAACATCCCGATTCGGGTGGCCGTTATGCGCCACTACCCCGAGAGCTGCCCAGATTTTCAAATTTTGTCATTGTCGAGGAATGATAGGGACGGCATCAGTACCTACGTTTCTGTGTGAAGCAAGGGCCGGCGGCGCTGTGCAACTGAATGCCTTGATTGTACTAGCGCCAAAAAACTTCTCAGATCGCCCTGAACTTAAACTGAAGGGACCGAAGTTTTTTTGTTCTTGTTCGAATGGCATGGCCAGTGAAACACAGTACTGTACGGCGAGGGCCGCGAAGCTCGCAGACGACTTGCGCTGTGTGCCTCGAGCTCATCTTCATCCATCGCGGTGTTCGCCGCCCGCCCCTCGACGCATGCAGAGTGCTCGACACCTTCCGTGTGCATTGGTCCGTTGGAGCTCCGCGTCAGCCGCGAGTAGGGTTGGCCCGGAAGCGGACTGGAGTGTCGCGCTAACGCTGACGGATGGCGGGCCGGGCTGTTGGCAGCTGCTGCGTTGATGGCGGTTGCATCTACTAGTACCTACAGAACCTCGCGCACTGTAGCATAGCGAGCGATACGTTGAAGTTGTCATGTTCCTTCGCGATCGACCAATTAGTCGGTGCCCACCCGGGTCAAATGCAATTCCAACTGGATGATGCTTATGTTAGCATTTACTTTGTCAATATTGCGTTCACTTTGAAGGCACGTCGACAGATGAGTGACAGCAGATAACTTGGTGAAATACTCAACAGGGTTCTCTACTATAGGGAAGTCACAGAATGGATGCAAGAAAAGTAATTGTTGGTCAAATCAAATATCGATGACCATCACCGTAAACTTTGCCTGTTCAAGCCGTCAGTACAAAGCCCTACGTACATACCCACCCATGCAATAATCCAGCAATTGATTCCCAGGTTATGCTGTACGACGACCTTCCCTTACATGGCGAGACGGAAGACGTCAAAATTCCGTATATTCAGGCATTACCCAAGTTCGGGACTCCCAATGAGAACATTGAATTCTGGATTTCATTGCTCCATCCCGAGGCGTAGGGTAACCGCCTCCTGTACATTGCCGAAACGACGTCGGATAATCTGCGAATCATCGTCAAGTTCGTGCGTGCGTGAGTACTCGATTGAGTTGCATGCGCTTGGTGCCAGCCATGGACACGCACCACGCATTCTCGGCTTCGAGCATTTTCCAGGTGGTTTGTCCGCCGTTGCCATGGGCCATCAACTCGGCACAGAGGTATGCGGAGGGACAATATCCCTCTCCAATTGAACTGTGCCGCCATAATCAAAGTCGAGTAGGATGGACATATGAAATGGTACTGACCCATGGTACTGACCCGAAGGTCATGAAGCATGATACGGCCACGAGGTTGATTGAATTGACCTCCATGACATCAGGATCGCAGAAACCGCTCACTGGCACTCACCTTCTACTTTGGGACCGAAATGACCTCTGCGCCACATGGAGCTCAGGCTGGATCAATAAGGAAGATAGCTAACTTGATAGCTCAGGCAGATTTTCAATTGGCTGGGTCCGATTAGGGATCTTCGAGTGGCAACGGCAAAGGAATGGCATCGGCTGATGGCGGTCTTTAGTCCGCACCACCGGGATCTGGAGATGCTCAAGCATTGAAGCTTTCGAGCGTCCAAACGTTCAAGACGCCGGTAATCACGTTCAACTTGAAGGTCCTACACTCCTACCCCGGGCCACTGCATGGTCATGGTCAAGCGCCAGATGCCGACATAGACGCGCTAATGCACGTGTCTGCTCAGTACTGACACGGAGCTACTCGAATGGTGGCAGCTGGTACAGCAGTATCTGCTTGCAAGCGCGCTTTCTCCTGGTCTGTGACGTTGACCTCGACCTTTGGGGCATGAGAGAGACGGATTATCGGCGCAGGGAACCGGACGCGCCGCAAGAAAATAACCCTAACCCTCGAATCGGATGATCCCTGTGCCATGAGCTGCCATCATCACAACGCTTTCTGCCGCGGGCGCGGGCTTCATCTAAATATTCCGAATAGGCGAGTGCAGAAGAAGAACTACGTCTATTAACAAGCACACGAAGTGCAAAAGGAATAGCTCATGACAGTTAATATATATATTTACAGTGCCCATTGCCCAACGGCGTTATTTTCTACGTGCTGCGCTCCGTATCGCTGTCGACGCTCAATTCGATCACTTTCTCATCCACCCGCTTTTCCATAGTGATGCACGACTCCTTGTCACTCATCTGCGGCGTCTGAAGCTGCTCGGAGTCTGTGCCAGTGTACATCGTCGGACTGATCGAGGTTGGTGTGGCGCGCGCACGCTTGGTCTCCGAGGGTGTGCGAATTCTTTTCTGGAGACTCTCGGGTGCACTATAGCTACATCCACCAGATGAGCGGGGAAAAGAAAATGGGTTGAAGAATGGCTTACATGTCGGTGGTCTTGGTGGCAAATTCCACCAAAGAGCGATGCATCCGCGTGCCAGCAACGGCCATTATGATCAAACCGGGATGTTGGAAGATCTGCTTTGCCGAGAGGTGTAAGAGAACAAAGGGTATCCCTTCGCTGATAACAGACAAGAACGTACGATGTTGAACTGATCTGGTTTCATAGTAGAGTCGTTTTCAACGATAGGTAGGCCGGAAAGGGGAGAAATTACCATTTAAATTCAAAAGGATGAATACCTACGACGTGAAATGGAGATGAACAAATAAGGTGAAGGTGCAACAAAATAGCCCAAACTTACTGCAGGCGGAACCTCAGCAGCAGTGGCAAAAAAGAGCCAAAACAGTCCCTTACGATATAAAAGCATCCCGATCAGTTAAAAGAATCATTGACAACAAGACTTCGTTACCATACCTGTTTCCAGAGGAGTTGGGATAGACCGAACTTGCTCCCAGCATGATAACGCATGCGAAGTAAGCCAACGAGCATAAGAAAAAGCAAGGAAATGTCGGTGACAACAGTAACGACGAGGCTGAGAGTGTTATTCCTAGTGTTTTCATTCACGCATGCTAGTTTTGCGTCGTCCCACTTAGCACGGACCTACAGAAGACATGAGCCCAGAGATCCAGGGACATTGAAATGGACTGCTCACCCGTGCGTTACCTGTTACCAAACCCGCATTCTTATTGGAACACAGATCTCCTGCAAGTAGGAGAGGAAGGGGCTTACCTTGGATGAAGAATGCAACATTGATCCCGAATAGACCGAGTGCGGTCACCATGGCATACTTATTTCGGTTCCATATTGCAATACTAGCAACAATATTGAGCGCATGATTCGGAGAGGGTGTGATGATATGAAACTGTATATCAAGACATACATGCGAAGTACAATCAATAGCGAACCGGCAGCTCCCGCTGTGTAACAAAAGAACTAAGAAGACAACAATAAAGTGATAAGTATTCAGAGATTGGAACGCATCAGAGAGTGTACTCACAACCTGGAACGCTATCCAAAGCTTGAGGTCATGGCCAGTCAGAGTCGAACCACAAGGAGGCAGATACGGAAGACTGCGCGTACCTGACAGTTGAATGGTGTCGAAACGTTCATTCCGACGAGATTGAGTATTACACTCAATAGACCAGCCACGCGCGTCAGAGAGTAGATCTATAGAACGAGAACTCAATAGGTCGCTCATGTGTGGCAGAAGTAAACTAAAGCGAAACGGTTATCAATACGGACCCATATCGTCCACCTATAGGGGCGACGGCCCCGAATGACCGACCACTCGTAGTCCAGGGTCGTGAAGAATTCCCAGCTAGATATAGAGGGATGAATTACATGACATGCGGGAAAATGCAGTGGCAGACACCCACAGGAAGATACCACCCATGACGTGCCATACCTTCACCAGGGGCACTGTAAATCGGCTCAGATGCTACGGCCTTTCAGGCTTTCAAAACATGACCACAGAAACCTACGCCAGTCCGTATGCGTCTCCACAGAGGGATCGCGGGGGATAACCATCCTGGAAGGCAATTGATGGGGATGGGCGGGGACGTTGGCTTTGATAAACATTCTAACGAGCCGTTGATGGTGTACACATATATGTAGACAGTTTAACGGCGGGCCATGTGAAGGCATCACCCCGATGAAGATGGCCGTTATACGCCACTGCCCCGAGAGCTGCCCAGATTTTCAAATTGTCATTGTTCGATGATTGATAGGTACAGTATCAGTACTTACGTTTCTGGGGTGAAGCAGGGACCTGCGCAAATGCCCTGGTTGCACTAGCGCCAAAAAACTTCTCGGGGGCCTGAACTTAAACTGAATGCGCTGGGCTTTTTTGTTCCGAGACGGACATGAAACACAGTGGGGCGAGGCTTGCAGACGACTTGCGGCGAGCGCCTCGAGCTCATCTTCATCCATTGCGGGGTTCGCCGCTCGCCGCTCGACGCATGCAGATCGCTCGACAGCCTTTCGTGTGCGTTGGAGTTCCGCGTGCCAGTGTCAGGCGCGGTGGTGATGCCGGCTTGGAAGACGGAAGCGGAATGGAAGCGGTCGCGATGGATGGCGGGCCGGGCTGTTGGCGGCTGCTGCGTTGATGGCGGTTGCATCTATCTACAGAACCTCGCGCACTATAGCATAGCGAGCGATACGTTAGGTTGTCATGTTCCTTCGCGATTAACGAAATCAGTTGGTGACCACCTGACCGGATCAGGTGCAATTCCAACTGATGATGGATGCTTACGTTCAATTAGCGTTTTCTTTGTATATTGAGGGAAGGCACATCAACACTGGCAAAGGTCGCATCACAATGAAACACCTCGTACAACACGCCGAAAAATGTAGCATTCCAAGTTGCGTTGTTGGCCAGTGCAAGAAAGTTAAAGTTCGCTCGTCTGCCAGTGATTGATTGCCGATGTTTCAAGTTGAGCTGCCATGAGACTGAGGAAGGATATGCGTATGACATTTGATCCTGCTGTTCCTTGTGAGATTGACGATTCCGGTCGTGGTCAGGTTGATCGCGCCTCAGCGCAAGTTCCGCATTTAATGAGTTACATAAACCTAACTACAGCTGCAGTGCAGTGAATGAATCCAAGGATTCATTGACCCAGGCTTGAGGTGGGTTGATGCTGCATGCTGCGGGGAAGGGTGTAAGGGAACGTGAGAAATGTATGAGGCATGCGACGGCGCTGGATGATGTGGATGGGGATGGGGATGGTGTGAACGGTTTTGATTGTAGTTGGGGCCCGGTCCACCACGGGCAACACCGTGGTATCCACCGCGGCCAGAGACACAAGGCGAAGGTGGTGCAGGTGAATGGCTATGAGCTCCGTGATTCAAGAGGAGCCAATGTAACCTAACTTGCCTTGCCCCGACTCTAATCCTAAACGCTGGACCGTCATTTCTGCTTCTCCCTCTTCTGGTTCCAGTATTATAATGTCGTCGACCTCCAGGAGGAATTGGGGACACCGGGGCACTTGACTGCAGGGGTATGCCGTAGGATGGGACGGGTGGCAGATGAGTGACAGCAGATAACTTGGTGAGATATTCACCAGGATATTCTGAAGGGCCCGGGAAGCCAGTCACAGAAAGATGAACGAAAGCAAGCAAAGGGTGGTGAAATCGAATGTCGAATACCATCTAGAAGATTCAGTGCCAGTGACCGTGACGTCGTAGACCTTGCCTGTCAAAAGTCGTGAGCTCAACGACGTCTGCACCGTGTGCGCACTCACCATGAACAATAATCCAGCAACTGTCTCTCGAGTTATGCTGCGCGACAGTCGTCCCCGATAATGGTCATTTCCGTCGGTTTCGTGTTGGTGGGAGAGTCGGGATCATCGGCGCGCGCGGCCTTCATCCAAGTTTTTCCGAACAGGCGACCAAGCAGGCGACTACAGGAGGAACTATGTCTATTAACGACCACATAAAGTGACGAGAAATACAAAAGAAATAGCTAATAACAATTGGTATTTACAGTGCCCATGGCGTTATTTTCTACGTGCTGCGCTCCACATCGCTATCGAAGACGCTCAATTCGATCACTTTCTCGTCCATCCGCTTTTCCAGTGATGCACGACTCCTGGTCACTCATCTGCGGCGTCTGAAACTGCTCGGAGTCTGTGTACACCATCTGACTGATCGAGGTCGGTGTGGCGCGCGCACGCTTGGTCTCCGAGGGTGTGCGAATTCTTTTCTGGAGACTCTCGGGGGCACTGAAGCTGCATCGACACATCAGTGGGGAAAAGAAAATGAGTTGAAGAATGGCCTACATGTCGGTGGTCTTGGTGGCAAAGTCCACCAAAGAGCGATGCAACCGCGTGCCGGCAATTGCCATTATGATCAAAGCGGGCTGTTGGAAGATCTGCTTCGCCGAGAGCGTGTAAGAGACCAAGCGTATCCCTTCGCTGGCAACAAACAAGAACGTACGACGTTGAGCTGAGCTGGTTTCACAGTAGGGTCATTTTCAACTCTCGGTCGGCCGGAAAGGGGGAAAAATTTTACCATTCAAGTTGAGAAGGATGAACACCTGCGACGTAAAATGGAGATGAACAAATAAGGTAAAGGTGCAACAAAGGAGCCAAACTTACTGCAGGCGGAACCTCAGCAGCAGTGGCAAGCAACAGCCAAAGCAGTCCCTTACAAAATGAAAGCATCCCGATCAGTTAAAAGAATCATGACAACAGGACTTCGTTACCATACCTGTTTCCAGAGGAATTGCGACAGACCGAACTTGCTCCCAGCATGATAACGCATGCGAAGTAGGCCAACGAGCATCAGAAAAAGCAAGGAAATGTCGGTAACAACAGTGACGATGAGGTTGAGAGTGTTAATCCTGGTGTTGTTATTCGAACATGATAGTTTTGCGTCGTCCCACGTAACACGGATCTACAGATGAGATCAGCCCAGAGATCCAGGAGCATTGAAATGGACTGCTCGCCCGTGCGACACCTGGTCACCAAACCCGCATTCTTATTGGAACACAGATCTCCTGCGAGTAAGAGGAGAGAAAGGGACTTACTTTGGATGAAGAATGCAACATTGGTTCCCAATAGACCAAGTGAGGTCATCATGACAAACCTATTTCGGTTCCATATTGCAATGCTAGCAACAATATTGAACGCATGATTCGGAGGGTGTCACGGTATGAAACCGTAAATCAAGACATACATGCGAAGTACAATCAATAGCGAACCGGCGGCTCCAGATGTGTAGCAAAAGAACTGAGAAAAAAGATAACAATAGCGTGGTAAGTATTCAGAGATTGGAACGCATCAGAGACTGCTCACAAGTTGGAAAGATATCCAAAGCTTGAAGTCATGGCCAGTCAGAGCCGAACCACAAGAGGCAGATACGGAAGACTGCGCGTACTGGCAGTTGAGTGGTGCCGAAGCGCTCATACCGACAAGATTGAGTATTACGCTCATCAGACCAGCTATGCGTGTAAGAGAATAGACCTACAGAACGAGAACTCAATAGGTCGCTCGTGTGCAGGAGAAGTAAACCAAAGCGAAACGGTTACAATACGAACCCATATCGTCCACCTGTAGGGGCGACGCCCCGAATGACGGACCACTCGTAGTCCAGAGTCGTGAAGATTCCCAGCTAGACATAGAGGGGATGAATTACATGACATGCGAAAAAATGGCAGACACCCACAGGAAGATACCATCCACGGCGTGCCATACCTTCACAAGGGCCACTGTAAAACGGCTCAGATGATACGGCTTTTCAGGCTTTCAAAACATGACTCAGAAACTACGCGAGTCCGTACGCGCCACTACAGAGGGCCCGGGATCGCGGGCGGTAACCATCCTGGCAGGCAATAATGGGGAGGATGGGCGGGGACGTCCTTGAGAACCGTTCTGTCGAGCCCTTGATGGTACACACATATATAGACAATTAGCTGCGAGCAATGTCAAGGCATGATCCCGATGAGGCGGGATGGCCGTTATACGTTATACGCCACTGTCCCGAAAGCTGCCCAGATTTTCAAATTGTCATGTCGATAATTGACAGGTACGGTGTCGGTACCTACGTTTCTGGGGTGAAGCAGTGGCTTCAGGCTGCGCAATGCTTGGTTGTACTAGCGCCAAAAACCTCTCGGGGGCCTGGGCAAGCTCCCAGGGTTTTTTTGTTCGAATAGGAGAGGATGAAACACAGTAGGGCGAGGCTTGCAGACCACTCGCGGCGTGTGCCTCGAGCTCATCCCCAATTGCGGGGTTCGCCGTCTGCCCCCTCGACCTCGACGCATGCAGATTGCTCGACAGCCTTCCGTGCGTTGGAGCTCCGCGCGTCAGGCGCGGGTAGGGATGCCGGCTCGGAAGCGGACTTGAAGCGGTCGCTGATGGATGGCGGTTGTACCCACTTCAATCTTAGCCGAATGCACCTATCTACAGCGATTGAGTTGTCATGTTCCTTTGCGATCAACGAATTTGTTGATGCCAGGTCAAATTCAGTTGTGTGATGCTTACTAGTACATTTCCCACGGGTGTCGCACGTGAGGCGGCACGGCATTCAAGGGCGCCGTTGTTTGGCCAACGCAAGAAAGTTAAAGTTCGCTCATCTGCAGTGTTTCAAGTTGAGCCGACATGAGAGGAAGGACGTGCGTATGACATTTGATCCTGCCGGGTCCTCATGAGATTGACCAAGTCCGGTCGTGGTTAGGTCGATCGCCCCCTCAGCGCGAGTTCCGCATTTAATGCATTTAATGGGTCAAACACCAGATGCCAAAATAAACGCGCTGATGCCAGTGTCTGCCCAGTATGCGGTCGCTACCCGAACGGTGGCGGCTGGTATAGCACTTTCTTCACACCGATCGCTCTTATCCATACCGTGACAACCTACGGAAATTTATTCATTGCACACTGCCAACCATAAGCTACTACTACATTAACATTGCCTGCAAGTTTGCCTGGTTCTGCGTCGGGATGAAATTTATCCGTCACGCCGCATTCCGCCGCGGCGTGGCTTCCTAGCGTGGACGGCTATAGCTATATTGGCTTAATGGAGGAGGAACTCAGTACTCAGGCCGTGTGTTTATGCTGTCCATTATTTAACGTATCCTAATCCCGAAGAGATGCCGGTACTTCGCGAGATGATCGATGATGGTGTTCGCTTGATAACTTTTGCATCGATTCAGAGAACAATCCCATGGTGTCGTCGCACCCTTCAACCAAGTGACCTGGGCTGCGGATGGTAAAAGTCCAACTGAAGTATACCATCAATTATGCATGTTATGCTAGAGTAACTCCGAAACAGTATCCGACCTAAGTTAATGCTACACCGAAAAAAAGACAAATACAGCACGAAAGAACCAGGGCTGAACTAAGTGATGTGCACTATGTGGAGTATTATAGAAAGACGGTAAAGGGGCTATGACCAAATTTTGCGCTTCGGCTGTCTCAGATTACCGCCAGGGCTGAAAAAGTCACCAAGGCTTAGTTGCCCACGCGTCTTGGAGAGGACAGCACGTTGATAATGTACGCGCATCGAGAGGCGTTGTATCGCCCCCTTTGTTCTAGATCTATCAAGGTGGGCGGCACGCGTGTCGACTGTATGCGAAGCGAAACCCAGTCGGTGAGCTGGGCAGCGCTTGTAATGGCGGAGCTGACGTACATATTTTGCCATGTATGGCATCCAGCTGCGTCCGGATAAGCTCCAGCGGAACTGGCTCCTTCTTACGTGGGCTTCCCTCCGGCATTTGTGCTAGCTTCCTTAACGTGCTTTCTTCTATGACGTAGCTCTCGATTCTAGACAACGCAACGCCGAGCACCGCGACACGTGAGGTGAGCGCGTCGTAGTCCGTTGAGTCCATGATACCGAACAGCCCGTCCGGGTCAGACAGCACAGTTATCAATGGGCCGAGTGGAGGAAGGGCGTAGCTCGCCTGGCAATAGGTTCAAAAAAATGCGTGATAGGGACAAAACGCCACTTACGGGTGATACAGCTGAACCAGTAAGAACATAATAAGCGACTGCACGAGCAATGCGGAGGCAGCTAGGGCTGCCTTTTGTGAAAAACGACAGTAAGAGTTCCTGATTGGGGGTCGAGAGGGGTTTCGTAAGAGCCAACACCTTTTCGACTACAGAGATTTCCTGGAGGCGGTGTTAAAATGAGAAGTAGAACCACGGGAAGCGACACACGGTGGCATCTCCAGGCTCGGGGGGTAGCTGGCAACACAAAAGCGATAATGAGTGCAGGATGTCTCTCCTCAGCTCAGTCGTCGTATCTTTGTCCACGCCAACGAGTAATAATGTTATTACCACGTCTGGTAATTGTTCCATCGACCACCGACTTGTAATCAACGGCGATGAATAACGACAGCGCATTTAAGAGCAGCTTACACTCACGATGCAAACGACGCAATCATCTTAACCATCGACCTCAAGACCCTTGGCCGGTTCTGGAGGCGCGAAAGGATTGGATCTTGTAGTGGTTGCACATGGGTACGCAGGTCTTTGCGCAGTCCCAAACGCATCATTGTTTGCACAAGGAGGGCTACAGACAGTGGCGAACCAGGATAGGATCGAGCCCATAATGGCATGTGGAGAAGAAAGTTCCAACTGAACTGCCCTATGGGTTCGTGTCCGTACCATAATGCTAGAAATCATGAGGAGCTATGCATAAGTCAGGCCGATGTGGCGCACACCTTGCTCACACAACCATTGCGCGACTCCAGGAACGACCATATCCTTTGCAGTCAGTATGCCAAATACGGCTTGCATGTACTCGATATCTGAATATATTCGATTCAACAGGAAGGTAAGAATGGAGAGCACTCTCGCGCACCTTTCTGCTTGATGGCTTCACTCAACATTTCCAGTGTTATTGTCTTGTCTGTCGCTAACTCCCAATTTGGATGCGCGTCGGTGCCATGTTCTGCATCTTCGTGATTGTTGACAAACACCGAGACTCCAAGAACACTATGGGTGGCGATTTGTCCCATTCTCCGATCAGCATCTAAAATTTTGCCCACAGCTTCGCCTTCTTTTGCTCCTAAGAGGCGCTCACGGTCGTCCTGCTGTACCTCATCCCCTACGGTATTTGCTGTTGTATCAGCACCAACGCCATCGGCCTGTATGGCGGCGGAGATAACGGGAATGGCCCTCTCGTCCCCCGAGCTCGATCTGGTAAGTGCCGCCGTATTGTCTGGTTCTCCCACCTCATTGATGCTGAAATCCGACAATAGCACATTGTGATCATACACTTCAGCGCGGTTCAATGCATCAATCCCACCACCAGTACTTGCCTCCCTCTTGCGCTCGCGTAGCATGGCTTTGATTGGGTTAGCCTTTCGTGTATTAGATATTGCTGCCTGGGTCAAAGAGTTGACCACACGGACTAGATGGCGAGTACGTGTAGAGTGCCTTCGTCGATCAGAAGGCGAAATTGGGTCGGAGTTTGAAAAGGGTGGCACGCATTGTTGGTCGTCGGACTCGTCAGAGTCAGAGTCAGAAGACGTCGGCAGGTGAGAAGGGGGTGGCAATGAAGGAGAGCGCAGGGAAGGCAGTGTTGCATGGCTTTGGAGTTTTAAGTTTTTATTAACTCCCATCCGACCACAGACAATGACGATTGACTCACTGAGCTGCTGTCTTGACTCTCTTCAAGAATATTGGTTCATCGTCTTCCTCTTCGGAGCTCGAGCTCAATGTGTCCTTTACTGGCGCACGTAGAAAGGACTCTTCGCTATCGGATACTGACTTTGCGCGTACATTTGCCCAAATCTCGGCTATGATCTCTGCTGTCCTCGTTGTAGAATCTTTGGGAACAACAGGGACAGGCGAAGGCCACTCTTGCTCTGGTGAGCTTGGCGGGGGCGTTACTGGATGTACTGCGGGCGGCGTTGAAATTGGTGTAAGGGTGGGGTGGGGTTTGGGAGTAGGCGAAGGCAATACATGTTGCGGTAAAGGGGTGGGCAGATCATTGAGTTGAATGTCCGAGGATAGCCCATCAGTGTGAGTGAATGAAGATAATGGAGATCCCAGACCAGTGTCTGGGGGACAGGAAGTAAGGGGAGATAGTGGCCTGTCGATCTCCATTGAATAGTCACCGTTGGGGGCGACGAATCGCAGCGGGGAGACGTCACATCTATAAGTACCCCGACCATGTCTCCAAATTTCGACGCTGTCATGTACATCACTCTTACTTCGCGAGGTGACGTCAGGGCGAACAGGTGAATACAGTCCGACTTCGCTAGATTGACTCGTTGGAACGATCTCCTCGTTTCGGCATATCCCTTTGGGTGTGACTGGCGCTTGAAGACAATGCGTTACTCGTGGAGACATAAAATAGCATCTCTTATTTGACAGAGAAGTTGAGAGGTCATCTGTGGTCAATGAAGAGTCAGGGGTCCTGGAAGAACCCGGAGGTGATACTTGCTGCGGTGTGTAGTAGAGACTGAGTGGGACACTGCTACTGGTGATGCTGCCAATGTCATTGTCGTCATCAACCCTCAACCTGGGCGGAGTATATGCTTGAGGAGAATGTGAATTCTCTTTTTGGGACACCCGGGGACGATGTTGGGGGGTCGAAGGAAACGGTGAATGGATGGAGTGGGAATCCTGCGAGTCACCATCGAGGGACAAGCGTGTTGGATACGCCTCTTTGCGCTTTACAGCTTTATTCGTCCCACGCTTGGGTTTCCCTGGGCGTTGTCTGGAGGAAGGGCTTGATGTACCTGATCCAACAGGAGAGGAGTCAGACGCCGAGCCGCGGTACACAGGGTCCACTGCTACCTCGAGGAAGGGAGACCCGTTTCGACGAGACTTGAACGGGCTCATCATGGGTTTGTCTTGCTCTCTTTCTGCTTCCTTTTGGCCTCCCTGGCTTCCGCTTGGCGACTATGGGGAGAGTCGGGTCGCCACCCAGGGATGATAGGGGTCCAAGTGATTGGGATGAAGACAGAGGGAAATCATTGTTTGAAAGTAGAGAAGGGCGTCTCTGAAAAAAATCTGTAAGTTTTGTCTCCCTGAGGGCTCCGGGCATAGCTTAGACGCGTCGAAGGCCGCGTCGAGTGCCACTGATTGGCACGGCACGTAACACGTGGGAAGGAAATGCCCAATTGGTCTGCGCCAGGAAAACATGACCCACGTGATCCTGCACATTGTGACTCGACTCAAAAAAACGAAAAAGCAAGGGGAAGGTAGAGGATAACTTCTCTCCGCGCACCAACGATCGCGGCTCAAGCTTAGCTTGACATGTTCAGAATGTCCGGCTCGTCGAGTCGGACAGATAATGCCCCCAAAATGCATGGAGTTGACCACCAGATTAACCGTGACCCTCAAGTTATTCCGGTCCGTCTCGGAGCTTCCCATTGACGGAAGGACGACGGAGACCCCATCGGTGTTAACACAACCATCAGTAACCATCACAACGCTTTCTTCTACGGGCGCCGCCGACTCCTTTTGGTGTTCTCGCCAATGATACTCGCGTCCTCCGGGCTTGCGAACTGCTTGCGATGGTCACTCTTCAATGCATCTGAGATCTATGGTATGTCTCCACCGACACGCTTATTACTAGTAACAGGCTCATGGAATGACTAGAAGTATAAGTAATGTAGTATCCAGTACCGGTGGCATCATATTTACGCGCTGTGTTCCACGCCGTCGTCGACGCTAAGTCCGATCGCTTTCTTGTCCATCCGCTCGTCTATGGTGACGCATGACTCCTGATCGCTCATCTGCTCCCCGGAGTCCGTGAATATGGCTACCTCCGTTTGTATGAACGTAGTAGGTGTGACGCGGGCATGCTTGGCCTTTGAGGTTCTGCGAGCACTTTTCTGATGACTCTCGGACGTGCTGAAGCGACATCGGCCATATGAGCGGGAAAAAGGCGGGAATCTAAGAATAACTCACTTTTCAGAGGACCCACCGGCAAAGTTCACCAAAGAGCGATGCATTCGGGTGGCAGCGATTGACATTATGATAAGAGAAGGAGCTTGGAAAATCTATTTTTCAGAGCGCGTAAGAAACCAAGGTGTCCCTCCACCAGTGATAAACAAGAGCCTACGACGTTGAACTGGACTGGTTTCGTAGCAGTGTTGTTTCAATGGACATACATTATAGGTAGACTGGAAAGGGAAGAAATACCATTCAAATCCAAAACGATGAATACCTACAACGTAAAGTCGAGTGAATAATAAGGAAAGGCGCGAGAAAATAGCGAGACTTACAGCAGGCGGAACCTCAGCGATGGTAGCAATCAAGAGCCACAGCACTCCCTTACGAAATGAAGGCATCTCAACGAGTTGAAACAACCACGACCAGAAGGCCTCGTTGCCATACCTGTTTCCAGAGGAGTTGGGACAAGCCAATCATGCCCACACCGTGAAAGCGTATGCGAAACAAGCCAAAAAGCATCAGTAAAAGCAAGGAAATATCGGTAACGACCATGGCGATGAGACTGAGAGTGTTGGTCTGCGTGTTGTCATTCTCACATGCGAGTTTTTCGGGTGCCCACGTAGCACGAGTCTGCAGATCAGATGAGCCGAGAAATCCAGGGTCATCGAGACGGATTATTCACCCGTGCAGCACCTGTTGCGAAAACAACATTTCGATTAGAATCCAGATCGCCTGTAGATCGGGGAACGAAAGGGAAGTACTTTGGATGAAGAATGCGACGTTGATTCCCAATAGACTGTATGCGGTCGCTATGACAAACTTATTTCGATTCCAGATCGCAATGCTAGCGGCTCCATTCAGCGCCTGGGGAGATCGTCGTAGTATGCAACAGTAGACTGAGACATACATGCGAAGCACAATCAATAGCGAAGCAGCGGTTGCAGATGTATAGCAAAAGGACTAAAAACAAGATAACAATCAAGTGCTCAGTATTCGGAGATGGGAACTTATGAGGGCGAGTGCTCACAAGTTCGGAAGATATCCAAACCTTGAAATCATGGCTAGTTAGAGTCGAAGTGTAAGGAGATGCGGAGGACTGCACGTAGTACCTGACAGTTGATTGGTGTCGTAACATCCAACCCGACAAAATTGAGTATTACACTCATCAGACCAGCTATGCGCGTAAGAGAGTAGACCTATTGAACGAGCGATCAACAGGTCGCTCGTATGCGGCGCAGCGCAAAAGGGACCAGGGCGAAACGGTCACCACTACGAACCCATATTGTCCACCCATAGGGACGACGGCCCCGAATGACGTCCCATTCGTAGTCGAGAGTGGTGAAGAATTCCCAGCTAGACAGAGAGGGTTGAGTTTCACGACATGCGGGAAAATGGCGAAACACTCACAGGAAGATACCATCCAAGGCGTGCCATAGCTTCACAAGGGCCACTGTCAACGAATCAGGCCATAAGGCATTTCGGATTTCAGAACATGGACACAGAAACCTACGCACTGTTATCTTGCGCCACAAAGGGGTCGCGGGGGGCAATCATCATGCCAAGCAATTGATGGAGAGGATAGACGGGGACTCGAGGGTGAGCTTGGGAAAAGTCCTTCCTCCGGCCACTTGAAACTAGTACACATATATAGACACTTCAGCTGCAGGCCTTGCCCGAGCATAGTCCTAGTGGGCGGCCGCAGCGCGCCACAGTTCCGAGAACCGCACAGATTTCAAATTTGTCGTACAGGACGATTGACAAGTGCTTACTTCTTTGAGGGGGTGTAAGGGCTGCGCGACGCTCTGATTGCACTAGCTCCAAAAAGACCTTTCGAAGAGCCGGAATTTAAACTTAACGCACTGTCGGGGAATTTTCCACTCGTATTGCAACGACTGAAATTCGGTAAGGTGGGACCTTCACATGCTCGTATAACCCAGGCATGGGCCGCCGCATGACGGAGAACTGCCAGTGCGAACCACGTGTGGCGAGCACTTAGTTCAAGTTCATCTTTATAGCTTCATCCTGTTCGGTTCGCCGCGCGCCCATCGGTGCACGCGGGTTGCTTGACGACGTTCTGTGTACGTTGGAACTTGACTCAGGGACGGAGAAACGGAAGCGGTCGTCACTTTCCGCCATGAGGTATGGATGGCCGCCGCTTGGCATACCGCGCGGCGCGGTGGCGAGAAGATGGCGAACCGTGACTGACTCGAAAGTTGGCGGATCGTGCCATACCATATGGAACATCAGATTTGCATCAGAGGTAGTCGTGGTAGAACTTCAATTTTGGCCGAATGTATCTATCTCTCATACAGTACCTTGCGCACTGATGTTCCTTCGAGTTCCTTGATGCCAGTCAGGGGCGCGACTCCAACTGTACGCTTTGCTTTACAATTCACTTTGCCTCTGCATTCACTTGTGATTTCTCACGGGCTTCAATTACGACGTCTGGAGATACGCCGACAAGCATGTCATAATGAAACGCATTGACAACACTGAAAGTGAGGTTTTTTGGCCACTGTTGATGCCCCACAGCTTGGCCGGCGCGATGAAGTTGGCGCATCTGATGTACTACCGATGTTTGAGCCGACATGAGAATAAGGACATGGATATGACATTTGGTGCTGCCGATCTTCACGAGATCTTAAGTCTAGTGGTCGTCAAGTTAGCCGCTCCTGAAAGGTGAGTCTTATGTTGAATGGGTGGTTGAATGGGTTACATACTCACTGACTACAACTGAAACCAGGGATTCATCGTCCCAGGCTCGAAACGGGCCGATATACCATGGTTTCAGAGCATTACGAAAAGTATTATTCTTTTGGTTCCAGCAGAATACTTTTATCGATCTCCGGTATCAAAGTCCCGTTCACCCTCAAAGGCATGCAAAGCATGGGTGGATTCCTAGAAGCGTATGACCGGACTTGACCTTGCCGGTGTCCGAGTCGTCTCGGCGGCTCTCCCATCATCCTCCCTTCTATCGTCATCGTACCACGGTGGGCGTCAACTTGACTTTGCTCGCTCTGGGATCGAGGTTCTCGTCGGGATTGTGGAGAAGGTTAAGGAGAAGGGGCATCATTTTCTCGAATGATCGATTCCAACCCTTTGTCGATGGGGGTTGTGAGGTGTGGGACGGATGTGTTGAAGGCGGTGGCATTCAGTTGGGGGCAACCGCGGGTGTGTATCGAGAGGGGAGGGCACGCTCCTCCATGGGTCCACTCTCATGTAACGTTGGTTGGGCATAAGTAGAGGTCCGAGACTGACAACGTGGTGAGACGGATCATTGGCGCGAGGGACCATGTGGGGACCAGGAGATGATAAGATACTGCGACGCGGTGAGAAAGGATGGAGTGTGTGGGCCGAATCACCGGTACACCGTGACAGAAAAAAAAAGGGGGATGATCCCATGATCCCACCCCTTAGTAACTCAAAAAGGAAACGGAACAAAGGAAGTGGGGTAAAAAACGCTTTCCCCCGTGAGATGCAAATGCATGGGGGGGCAGAGTTTAGCCTGAGGGCAGCTTGACACCAGAGTTTCGAGTCTGTTGACACGCAGAGACGGACCGCAGGTCTGTTGAAATAGACGCCTCAAACGCATGGAGTTAATCATCAATTTGACCCTCATGCTGTTCCGACCCGAAGCATCCTCACTAGTATTCAAGTTGACAGAAAGAGGCCGCGATCCCACCTGTCCACCTGATTCATGAAGCATGAAGCCTTGGGTGTTAACACAACCATCAGTAGCCATCACAACGCTTTTTGCTGCGGACGTCGACGTCACGACGTCGTCATCCAAGCTTTTCCAAATAGCCTGAGGTGAACGTGAGGTGAAGCCTGCGCGAATCAAGGTGTATGCTCACGTCGATCGCAATCAGATTTGCCTTGAAAAGGGATATATCATTTTCGGTTCTCACGAAGGTACTCTCGCATCCTCTAGGCTTCCGGCTTCCAACGGTCTGGTTACTACCAATACATCTGAGATCTATGAAATAAGTCACCATTACCACGGCACAATATTCACAGCTTCGTGAAGTAATGAGAAATATACTGAGGATAGCTTCTTCCAAGTATTAGTCGTTGTATCTGGTACCCAGGAATCAGTTCTACGCGCAACGCTCCGCGTCGCCGTTGGGCTCCCAATCACATCCTTCTCGTTCGCCCGCTTGTCATGGTCACGCGCGACTCTCTGTCACTCGTCTGCAGTGTCTCGAGCTGCTCGAGTCCGTGAATATGGCTGCCTCCATCTGACTGACCGAAATCGTTGTGGTGCGGGCACGCTCAGTCTTCGAGGCTGGGAGGCCTTCTGGGGACTCTTGGGTGCACTAAAGCTGCGGCGACCACATGAGCGGGAACAAGAAAGGGGATGAAGAATGTCGTACATGTCAGTGGTCCTGCTGGCAAAGTCTACCAAAGAGCGATGCATCCGCGTGCCGGCGATTGTCATTACGTACAGAGAGGGGGCTTGGAAGATCTGTTTTGTCAAGAGCGCGTAAGAGACTAGGGCATCCCTCCACTGTAATAAGGACGTACGAGGTTCATCTGAACTGGTTTCGCAGCAGAGTCGTTTTTAATGAACATCTATCATTGGTCAAAGATGGGGAACATTTACAATTCAGATTCGAAGCGATGAATATCTACGACGTGAAACGGAGATGAGCAATTGAGGAATGGTGCAAGAAAGTAGCCAGACTTACCACGGGCAAGGCCTCAGCAATCGTAGCAATTAAGAGCCAAATCAATCCCTTACGAAAGGAAACCATCTCGATGAGTCGAAAGAACCACGACAATAGGAATCCGTCACCAAACCTGTTTCCAGAGGAGTTGGGAGAGACCAAATGTGCCCCCGCCGTCACGGCGCATACGAAGTAAGCCCACGAGCATCAGTAGAAGCAAGGAAACGTCGGTAACGAGCATCGAAATGAGAGTGGGAGCGTTGGTCCCGGTGTCGGTATTCACACATCTGAGATGTGCGGGTACCCACACAGCACGGCCCTGCGAGTAGAATAAGCCCAGGGACCTAAGGCCATTGAGATGGATCATTTACCCGTGCAATACCTGTTACGAAACCACATTAGTATCAAAATCCAGATTGTCTGCAATTCGGGGGAGTAGAAGGGCCTCACTTTGGATAAAGAATGCGGCGCTGATTCCCCATACACCGAATGCGGTCGCCACAGCAAGCCTATTTCGGGTCCAAATCGCAACGCTTGCAACCTCATTCAGTACCCAGTCCCATGGAATTTGCACGAAGACGTACATGCGAAGCACGATCAACAGCGAACCGGCGGCCGAAGACGTGTAGCCAGAGAACTAAGGAATGGTAAGAGTTCTAAGCGTTCTGAGATGGGAACGCATTGGGGGAAGACTCACAAGTTGGAAAGATATCCAAAGCTTGAGATCGTGATCAGTCAGCGTCGGGGTGTAAGCGGGCCGATGCGGAAGACTACGTAGTACGTACCTGACAATTTATGGGAACCATAACATCCATACTGACAAAGTTAAGTATCACGCTCATCAGACCTGCCACACGCGCAAGAGAGTAGATCTATTGAAAGAAGAATGAGTAGGAGGTTCCTGTGTGGCTGAAGGAAAGCAAAGTGAAACAAGCTATCGCACGGACCCATATCGACCACCTGTAGGGGCGATGGCCCCGAATGACCGCAAATTCGTAGTCGAGAGTAGTGAGGAATTCCCAGCTGGACATGGATCGTTGAGCCTGTGACATGCGGAAAAATGGGAGACACTCACATGTAAAGGCCATCCACGGCGTGCCAAAACCTCACAAGAGCCACTATCCAAAGAACCAGATCGTTGACCTTTTCAGTTTCTAGAACGTAGGCACAGAAAACCACGCACGGATATTCTGTTGGGCTATGAGGGGATTCAGATCGCGGGGGCTAACCATCCTGGCAGGCAATTGATCGTGAGGACAAGCAGAGAAGTGGGCTTGAGATAACGCCGTTCCTCGCAGTGAAGCGCTTGATGATATACATTTATGGATACAGTACAGTATGTCCTTGACAATGATGATAGGTACCTACTTTTGGAGATACAGGCAACGCATTGCCGCGCTAGCCCAAAAGCTCTCGAACCTAACGATGCAGCGCGGGAGTATTTTCTCTAAGTTCTTACCCGGATACAGTATAGTAGCACCGCATGGAGTGTACTGTATCAAAAAAAAAAGGTGAGTAATCAGATGATCTGAAACTGAATGGAAGAGTGGGGCTTTCAGCTAGTCAGGGTCCACAGGCACTGGCACGCATCACGACTGTGTCTTCAAGTTGATGAAACGCACGTGTTGTACCAAGGCAAACAAGCCGCTGCCCTTTAACATCTTTCCGGGTGTACCGTCCGTCTAACCAAGATACACTACCTCGGTCTTCCCCCCGGGTGCATTTTGGGCACCAGTGCGGCAGTGTCCAGTCACCGATATCACTTTTGTCTTGTGAAACAGCTCGGCAACAGAGTTTAGTGCAGAGAACGGATGAGACCCTAGCCGGTGCAAGTTCGAAGGTTCAAACGGTCAAAATTAAACACAACCGCAGTCAGCGCAGTCAGCGGCGGCGGTTGCGGTGGCGGCTGGAACCACCGGCTCATCACAGAAACAAAATCACGTGATTATGTCAGAATACTTATCTAATCATGCATAAAGTTGGAATTGCCATGATCACGATCGGTCAGTGGCTTCCATCATTTCCAATCGATACAAGATCTCTAAGCCAAGCCAACCACATTACCAGCCGCGCCGCGCCCATAGTGACAATATGAAAAGGAGAATGCAAATGTAAGCGGGGCAAGAACTGGACTTGGATATTGAACGCCGTGCTTTCAAGTACTTACATCCCCGTCTAGATGAGACGATCAAGTAACTGTCTCATGAATGAAAAAGGATAAAGCAACCACACACTGGCAGGGGACAGTACACGGCCTACTCCCCTATTTTGGGCTCAGGCCTGTGTAGTTACACACTTGGTCAGGCCTTATGGAATACGGATGGTGAATCACCCAAGGAAGTTCTTTCCCTTGCTTGTTTGAAATCGACGTGAGAAATCGTTGGCACTGCATGATTGGTTCGTGCTGTGAGTACCACGGGGAAGATTACAATTCGTTTACTCGACTTCAACTATCTGTGATTCCCTCGGGGGTCGAACTTGAGCCTGTGGCCCACATGAATTCTGGATGCCCTTCCTACTACCTCTGGCAAACGTAGAATAAGTTCGATAGGGATAACAAATGAGGGTCCTCATTGATAAGTCCGAACTGCGGGCGCAGGAAATGTCTGTGTCTGTATCCGAGTCCGTATCCGTAACAAAATTGATTCCCCCCGCGGTCCACCTCGTCACTGTCCGAACAGATTTTCCTGTATCTGTTTATTTGTGTCGGATGCCGCCCGGAGCATGCGTACATGACAGTCTCCATCTGATTGGGTGGAGTCGGTGTTATAAGGAATGCGTGCGCGTTGAGCACGTCAAGCTCGGATTAGCCACGCCGGAGCGCCCGACGTCCGACACTCCCTCCCTTGTCGGCCTCGACCCTCTCTCGACACAACGCCACCGCCACCGCAAGCAAACGCCGTCGCCCCCGCCCCAAACCCTTTCAGCTAGATTAGTCGCTCTGCCTTCGGTATCTTACTGTCACCCTCTTTCTGTCTCTCTTTTCTTTCCCCTAGCTACCAACTTGTCTATAAAGTAAACACTAAACTACCTACTTACAAGGGAGACCGAGTCCCCACCCAATAGAAGTATCCCTTTCGTCTGCGTCCCTCTCGCGTGCTGCGCCGCCGTGCGCTCCCGTTTCCCTCGTTCGCCCGCGTTCGCTGTGCCGCCGTGCACAAGTCCGCTCCCCTTCCTTTCGTGTCGTGCCGACGTGCACATTCCATTCCGTTCCCGCGTCCCATCCGCTTCCTCGTCCCCAGCTCTCCCCCTTCAAGCTCTTATCCCATATTATCTGTCCACACTTTCCCTTGGGTCGAACACACACACTCGCACTTATAGTGTGGTGTCGGTGCGCCTGATCTTCAAAGTGGTGAACCGGCCCACCTCGTTTTCGTGCGTACTAAAATGACATCAACCCCACTGGCAGTGAGTGGAAAGAGAAAGGAGCTGAAGAATGTGGTACATGTCGGGGTAACTTGTCGCAAAGTCGACCAGAGAGCGGTGCATTCGTGTGCCAGCGATTGCAATTATGATCAGAGAGGGAGCCTCGAACATCTATGCAACAAGAGGGCATAAGAAAACAAGGTATCCCTCCGCCGGTACTAAATAAGGGCGTACGATGTTAAGCGGATCTGATTGCGATAGAGTCGATTTCAATGGACATCCATCATAATAGACCAGAAATGAAAATGTTACCATTCAGATTCAAGACAATGAATACCTCGGACATAAAGAAATGAACGACGGAATAGGAGACATGTGAGAAAGCAGCCAGATTTACGACCCGGAGAACTGCCAGTGCCAGTGCGAAACATGTGTGACGAGTAGTACTTCGAGTTCATCTTTATAGCTTTACCCTGCCCGGTTCGCCGCGCGCCCATCGGTGCACGCGGGTTGCTTGACGATGTTCTGTGCACGTTGGAACTTGACTCAGGGACGGAGAAACGGAAGCGGTCGCCTCTTTGCGCCATTCGCCATGATGGCCGCCGCGCGGCGCGGTGGCGAGAACATGGGGAACTGTGGGTCGTTTGTGTGGGTCCGTGACTGAACTGACTCCGAGTCAAAGGTTGCCAGTGGCGGATGGTGCCATATGGAATATCAGATGCATCAGAGGTAGTCGTGGTAGAACTTCAATTTTGGCGAATGTATGTATCTCTCGTACCTTGCGCGCTGATGTTCCTTCGAGCTCCTTGATGCCAGTCAGGGGCGCGACTCCAACTGTACGCTTTGCTTTACAATTCACTTTGCCTCTGCATTCACTTGTGATTTCTCACGGGCTTCAATTACGACGTCTGGAGATACGCCGACAAGCATGTCATAATGAAACGCATTGCACAACACATTGAAAAGTGCGGTATTTTTTTGGCCACTGTTGATGCCCCACAGCTTGGTCGGCGCGAGGAAGTTGGCGCATCTGATGTACTACCGATGTTTGAGCCGACATGAGAATAAGGACATGGATATGACACTTGGTGCTGCCGATCTTCACGAGATCGGCAGGTCCAGTGGTGGTCAAGTTAAACGCTCCTGGAATGTGAGTACATGTGAGTTCTGCGTTGAATGGGTCACATACTCACTGACTAGTAGAGTACGACTGAAACCAGGGATTCATCGCTCCAGGCTCGAAACGGGCTGATATTCCATTCTTTCCAGAGCATTACGAAAAGTAATTCATTCTTTTGGTTCCACCAGAATACTTTGATCGTCCTCTGGTATCAAAGTCTCACTCACCCTCAAAGGCGTGCAAAGGATGGGCGGAAACATAGAAGCGTAAGACCGGATCCTTCAAGTTGCCAGTGTCGTCCCCTCGTACCGCGGTGGACGCCAACTTGACTTTGCTCGCTCTGGGAGCGAGGTCCTCGTCGGGATTGTCGAGAAGTTTAAGGAGCAGGGGCATCATTTTCCTCCAGGCTTCCGACTTCCACGGTCTGGTCACTACCAATACATCTGAGATCTATGAAATTACCACGGAACAATTATTCGCAGCTTCGTGAAGTAGAAGTAACGAGGAATATACTGAGGATAGCTTCTTCCAAGCATTAGTCGTTGTATCTGGTACCCAGGAATCAGTTCTACGCGCAACGCTCCGCGTCGCCGTTGGCTCCCAATCACATTGCTTTCTCGTTCACCCGCTTGTCCATGGTGACGCCCGACTCTCTGTCACTCGTCTGCAGTGTCTCGAGCTGCTCGGAGTCCGCGAATATGGCTGCCTCCATCTGACTGACCGAAATCGTTGTGGTGCGGGCACGCTCAGTCTTCGGGGCTGGGAGGCCTTTCTGAGGACTCGAGGGTGCACTAAAGCTGCGGCGACCACATGAGCGGGAGCAAGAAAGGGGATGAAGAATGTCGTACCTGTCAGTGGTCCTGCTGGCAAAGTTTACCAACGAGCGATGCATCCGCGTACCGGCGATTGTCATTACGTATAGAGACGGGGCTTGGAACATCTGTTTTGTCAGAGCGCGTAAGAGACTAAGACGACAAGGGCATCCCTCCACTGTAATAAGGACGTACGAGGTTCATCTGGACTGGTTTCGCAGCAGAGTCGTTCTCAATGAACATCTATCATTGGTCAAAGATGGGGAAAATTACCATTCAGATTCAAAGCGATGAATATCTACGACGTGAAACGGAGATGAGCAATTGAGGAATGGTGCAAGAAAGTGGCCAAACTTACTACGGGCACAGCCTCAGCAGTCGTAGCAATTAAGAGCCAAATCAATCCCTTACGAAAGGAAACCATCTCAATGAGTCGAAAGAACCACGACAATAGGAATCCGTCACCAAACCTGTTTCCAGAGGAGTTGGGAGAGACCAAATGTGCCCCCGCCGTTACGGCGCATACGAAGTAAGCCAGCGAGCATCAGTAGAAGCAAGGAAACGTCGGTAACGAGCATCGAAATGAGAGTGGGAGCGTTGGTCCCGGTGTCGGTATTCACACATCTCAGACGTGCGGGTGCCCACACAGCACGGCCCTGCGGGTAGAATAAGCCCAGGGACCTAAGGCCATTGAAATGGATCATTTACCCGCGCAATACCTGTTACGAAACCACATTCGTATCAAAATCCAGATTGTCTGCAATTCGGAGGAGTAGAAGAGCCTCACTTTGGATAAAGAATGCGGCGCTGATTCCCCATACACCGAATGCGGTCGCCACAGCAAACCTATTTCGGTTCCAAATCGCAACGCTTGGAACCTCATTCAGTACCCAGTCCCATGGAATTTGCACGAAGACGTACATGCGAAGTACGATCAACAGCGAACCGGCGGCCGAAGACATGTAGCCAGAGAGCTAAGGAATGGCAAGAGTTCTAAGCGTTCTGAGATGGGAACGCATTGGGGGAAGACTCACAAGTTGGAAAGATATCCAAAGCTTGAGATCGTGATCAGTCAGCGTCGCGGTGTAAGCGGGCGATGCGGAAGACTACGTAGTACGTACCTGACAATTTATGGGAACCGTGACATCCCAACTGACAAAGTTAAGTATTACGCTCATCAGACCTGCCACACGCGCAAGAGAGTAGACCTGTTAAAAGAAGAATGAATAGGAGGTTCCTGTGTGGCGGAAGGAAAGCAAAGTGAAACGAGCTATCGCACGGACCCATATCGACCACCTGTAGGGGCGACGGCCCCGAATGACCGCAAATTCGTAGTCGAGAGTAGTGAGGAATTCCCAGCTGGATATGGATTGTTGAGCTGGTGACATGCGGAAAGACGGCAGACACTCACATGTAAAGGCCATTCACGGCGTGCCAAAACCTCACAAGAACCACTATCCAAAGAACAAGATCGTTGAACCAAGCGTTGAACTTTTCAGGTTCTAAATCGCAGGCACAGAAAAACCACGCACGGATATTCTGTTGGGTCATGACGGGACTCAGATCGCGGGGGCTAACCATCCTGGAAATTGATCGTGAGGACAAGCAGAGAAGTGGGCTTGAGAAAACGCCGTTCCTCGCTCGATGCTATACATTTATAGATATGTCATGTCTGCAGACCGTACCAGGCCATTGTCCTGGTGAGCGGTAGTAACACGCCACCGCAGCAGGAGCCGTGTTGATTGTTAGATGATGTCCTCGACAATGATTGATAGGTACCTACTTTTGGAGGAACGGAGGTACAGGCAACGTTTTGCCGCGCTAGCCCAAAAGCTCTCAAACTTAACGATGCAGCGCGGGAGTATTTTCTTTAAGTTCTTACTCGGATGTATCAAAAGGTGGAGCAATCAGATGATTTTAAACTGAATGGAAGAGTGGGGCTTTCAGCTAGTCCGGGTCCACAGGCACCATCACGACTGTCTTTCAGAGTTGATGAAACGCACGTGTTGTACCAAGGAAAACAAGCCTTCAACATCTTTCCGGGTGTACCGTCCGTTTGACAAGATACTCCACTTTGGCCTTTCCCCCCGCGTACATTTTGGGCACCAGTGCGGCAGTGTCCGAGTCCAGTCACCGATATCACCTTTGTCTTGTGAAACAGCTTTGGCAACAGAGTTTAGCGCAGAGGACGGATGAAACCCTAGCCAGGGCAAGTTCGAAGGTTCAAATGTTCAAAATTAAACACAACCGCAGTCAGCGCAGTCAGCCGTGGCGATTGCGATTGCGATGGACGGGAACCGGCTCTTCACACGGGAAGACGAACGACGAACGTGAACAACGAAAACGGACGGAAAACAAAATCACGTGAGCAGGTCAGATTACTTATCTAATCATGCATGATGATCTTGGCCATTTCCAATCGAAAGATCTCTAAGCCAACCACATACACTCACCAGCCGCACCCACTAGTGACAATATGAAAAAGAGGATGAAAATGAAAGCGGAGCAAGAACTGGACTTGGATATTCAATTGAACGCCGTGCTTTCAACTTGAAGCTTGAAGTGCTGATATCCCTATCTAGATGAGACCATCAAGTAATTGTCTGGTGAATCTATGAAAAAGGATCAACCACACAGGGGACAGCACACGACCACTAGTACTCCCCAGTACTCCCCTGTTTTGGCTCGGGCCTGTGCAGTTGCACTTGGTCAGGCCTTATGGATGGTGAACCAGACTCTGGGGTGTACGCGTTTCGCCCCTCGTACGTTGATTCTGCTATCACTGGGGGTAAGTACCATTAGCACCTGCCGTTTATTTATATTAATTGTACCTACTCCTCTCGGGTAATAGGTCTTTATACAAAAGGGTCGTAACGTCAACTTGACTTTGCTCGCTCTGGGATCGAGGTTGTTGTCGGGATTGTGGAGAAGTTCAAGGAGAAGGGGGCATCATATTCTCGAATGATCAATTCCAACCCTTTGTTAATGGCGGTTGTGAAGCGTGGGACGGATGTGTTAAAAGGCGGTGGCATTGGGGGCAACTTAAACCGCGGGTGCCAGTGTGTTCCCCGACCACGGAAATGCAGGCGAGAAAAATGCTTACTCTCCGTTTCAGTGGGGATTGGTAGCCCATTCCTATATGTCACACCCAGACTTCCGGACCTGCTCTACGACGAGCTCAAGATGAATCTACATCTCTCGGGTGGACAGACCATCAGAGATGTTGTCCTCATCTGATTCCTGTCCCGCACTTCGAGTTTATGCAAGTTGAGGATCTCAGACGGTAGTGGTCGTGTTTCTGCACGTTCCTAAGCTTGCTAAAGTCAATGAGTTGATGGAGAGGATCACGCTGCCTCCGAAAAGGGCAGGCTCTTCCCTGGGTCCACTCTCATGTAACGTTGGTTGAGCATAAGTAGAGGTCTGAGACTGATAACGTGTATTGGCGCGAGGGGCCATGTGGACCAGGAGATGATAAGATACTGCGGCGGTTGCGGCGGTGAGAGTGGGAAAGAAAGCCTGCAGCCGAGTGATGGAGTGTGTGGGCCGAATCTCCGCCGGTACTGGGGTGAAACATGAACATACCGAAAAAAGGGGGGCAAAATACCATATGATCCCCGGGCCCATTGGTCCCACCCCTTGGTGACTCGAAAAGGACACGGAGCAAAGGGAAGTGGGGATGAGGGTGTTTCCCGCATGAGATACGGGGCAGAGTTTAGCCTGCGGGAGCTTGGCGCCTTGGCACCAGAGTTCTGTTCACTACAGCTACAAGGACCGCTCCAACGAATAGACGCCTCAAACGCATGGAGTTAATCACCAAATGGACCCTCATTCTATTCCGACCCGGAGCTTCCTCACTGACAGAAGGATGGCGGCGATCCCACCTGCCCACCTGACTCATGAAGCACGAAGCCTGGGTGTTAACACAACCATCAGTAGCCATCACAACCTTTTCTGCTGCGGACATCGACGTCATCCAAGCTTTTCCAAATAGCCTGAGGTGAACATGAGGTGGAGCCTGCGCGAATCAAGGTGCATGCTCTCACGTCGATCGCAATCAGATTCGCCTTGGAAAGGGGATATCATTTCGGTGTTCTCACCAAGGACTCCCGCATCCTCAGGCTTCCGGCTTCCGAGTCCAATGGTCTGGTCACTACCAATACATCTGAGATCTATGATATAAGTTACCATTTATTTACAGCTTCATGAAGTAACGAAAAATACACTGAGGATAGCTTCCTTAGTGTACTAGTCGTTGTATCTGGTACAGTACCCGGGAATCAGTTCTACGCGTAACGCTCCGCGTCAACGTTGGCTCCCAATCACATTGCCTTTTCGTTCGCCCGCTTGTCCATAGTGACGCGCGACTATCTGTCACTCGTCTGCAGTGTCTCGAGCTGCTCGGAGTCCGTGAATATGGCTGCCTCCATCTGACTGATCGAAATCGTTGTGGTGCGGGCACGCTCAGTCTTCGAGGCTGGGAGGCCTTTTTGAGGACTCGAGGGTGCACTAAAGCTGCGGCGACCACATGAGCGAGAACAAGAAAGGGGATGAAGAATGTCGTACATGTCAGTGGTCCTGTTGGCAAAGTCTACCAAAGAGCGATGCATCCGCGTGCCGGCGATCGTCATTACGTACAGGGAGGGGGCTTGGAAGATCTGTTTTGTCAAGAGCGCGTATAAGACTACGAAGATAAGGGCATCCCTTCACTGTAATGAGGACGTACGAGGTTCCACTGAACTGGTTTCGCAGCAGAGTCGTTCTCAATAAACATCTTTGGTCAAAGATGAGGTAAAATTACCATCCAGATTCAAAGCGATGAATATCTACAACGTGAAACGGAGATGAGCAATTCAGGAATGGTGCAAGAAAGTGGCCAGACTTACTACGGGCACAGCCTCAGCAATCGTAGCAATTAAGAGCCAAATCAATCCCTTACGAAAGGAAAGCAACTCAATGAGTCGAAAAAACCACGACAACAGGAATCCGTCACCAAACCTGTTTCCAGAGGAGTTGGGAGAGACCAAATGTGCCCCCGCCGTCACGGCGCATATGAAGTAAGCCCACGAGCATCAGTAGAAGTAAGGAGAGGTCGGTAACAAGCATGGCAATGAGAGTGGGAGCGCTGGTCTGGGTGTCGATATTCACACATCTGAGACGTGTGGGTGCCCACACAGCACGGCCCTGCGGGTAGAATAAGCCCAGGGACCTAAGGCCATCGAAAACGGATCATTTACCCGTGCAATACCTGTTACGAAACCACATTAGTATCAAAATCCAGATTGTCTGCAATTCGGGGGAGTGGATGAGCCTCACTTTGGATAAAGAACGCGACGCTGATTCCCCATAGACCGAATGCGGTCGCCACAGCAAGCTTATTTCGGATCCAAATCGCCACGCTTGGAACTTCATTCAGTACCCAGTCCCATGGAATTTGCACGAAGGCGTACATGCGAAGTACGATCAACAGCGAACCGGCGGCCGAAGACGTGTAGCAAAAGAACTAAGGGAGTGGCAAGAGTTCTAAGCGTTCTGAGATGGGAACGCTTTGGGGGCAGACTCACAAGTTGGAAAGATATCCAAAGCTTGAGATCGTGATCAGTCAGCGTTGGGTGTAAGCGGGCCGATGCGGAAGACTACGTAGTACGTACCTGACAGTTCATGGGAACCATAACATCCATACCGACAATGTTAAGTATTACGCTCATCAGACCCGCCACACGCGCAAGAGAGTAGACCTATTGAAAGAAGAATGAATAGGGGACTCCTGTGTAGCGGAAGGAAACGGCCTATCAATACGGACCCATATCGACCACCTGTAGGGGCGACGGCCCCGAATGACCGCAAATTCGTAGTCGAGAGTAGTGAAGAATTCCCAGCTGGACATGAATCGTTGAGCCTGTGACATGCGGACAAACGGCAGACGCTCACATGTAAAGGCCATCCACGGCGTGCCAAAACCTCACAAGAACCACTATCCAAAGAACCAGATCGTTGACCTTTTCAGTTTCTAGAACGCAGCCACAGAAAACCACGCACGAATACTCTGTTGGGCTATCAGGGGACTCAGGTCGCGGGGGCTAACCATCCTGGCAGGCAATTGATCGTGAGGACAAGCAGAGAAGTGGGCTTGAGAAAACGCCGTTCCTCGCGGTGAAGCACTTGATGATATACATTTATAGCTATGTCATGCTGCAGACCGTGCCAGGCCATTGTCCTGGTGAGCGGTAGTGACACGCCACTGGCACCGCTGCAGGAGCCGTGTTGATTGTTAGCTTATGTCCTTGACAATGATTGATAGGTACCTACTTTTGGAGGAATGGAGGTACAGGCAACGCTTTGCCGTGCTGCCGCGCTAACCCAAAGGCTCTCGAACTTAATGATGCAGCGCGGGAGTACTGTACTGTATTTTCTTTAAGTTCTTACTCGGATACAGTATAGTAGCACCGCATGGAGTGTGAGAAATCAGATGATTTGAAACTGAATGGAAGAGTGGGGCTTTCAGCTAGTCCGGGTCCACAGGCACGCACGCATCACGATTTGTGTCTTCAAGTTTGATGAAACGCACGTGTTGTACCAAGGAAAACAAGCCGCTGCCCTTTAACGTCTTTCCGGGTGTACCGTCCGTCTGACCAAGATACACTACTTTGGCCTTCCCCCCCGGGTACATTTTTGGGCACCAGTGCGGCAGTGTCCAGTCACCGATATCACTTTTGTCTTGTGAAACAGCTTGGCAACAGAGTTTAGTGCAGAGGACGCGTGAAACCCTAGCAGGGCAAGTCCGAAGGTTCAAATAATTTGCGGGCGATTGCGGTGGGAACAGAATCACGTGAGCAGGTCAGAATAACTTTACTTATCGTGTCATCATGTCACGATCGGTGCACGACTCGGACAACCAGGTTCCATTGGCCGTTTCCAATCGATACAAGATCTCTAAGCCAACCACATACACTTACCAGCCGCGCCCACTAGTGACAATATGAAAAAGAGGATGAAAATGAAAGCGGAGCAAGAACTGGACTTGGATAATTGAACGCCGCCGTGCTTTCAACTTGAAGCGCTGATATCCCTATCTAGATGAGACCATCAAGTAATTGTCTAGTGAATCTATGAAAAAGGATCAACCACACAGGGGACAGCATACGACCTACTAGTACTCCCCTGTTTTGGCTCGGGCCTGTGCAGTTGCACTTGGTCAGGCCTTATGGATGGTGAATCAGACTCTGGGGTGTACGCGTTTCGCCCCTCGTGCGTTGATTCTGCTATACAATCACTGAGGGTAAGTACCATTAGCACCTGCCGTTTATTTATACTAATTGTACCTACTCCTCTCGGGTAATAGATCTTTATGCAAAAGGGTCGTAACACGCCACCGTAGCGGAAGCCGCATTGATGGCGTAATATTGTTGCTGCTGCTAATTATAAGGTCACCTATGTCTTCATGGATCGATGGCGTGCGCAATGCAGCACACGAAAGACCGCGAATTTGAAAAACCTTGGGATTCAGTTGGTACGCTTTAAGTTGGGAAATTCTGCGTTGTACTTAGGAGAATCCACCGTCGAGCCCGACCACGGCCACGTCTTTGAAGTTTAGATTTTCTGTATATCCCTAACTTAAGACCCAAGGAAGTTCTTTCCCTTGCTTGTTTGAAATCGACGCGAGAAATCGTTGGCACCGCATGATTAATTCGTGCTGTGAGTCCGAGGAAGATCGGCCCCGCTGGACACATGCAAGTTGCCAACAGTACGTATTGGGTATTCAGAGTGATCACTAAGCTAATACAATTCGTTTACTCGACTTCAACTATCTGTGATTCCCTTTGGGGTCGAACTTGAGCCTGTGGCCCACATGAATTCTGGACGCCCTTCCTACCTCTGGCAAACGTAGAATAAGTTCGATAGGGATAACAAATGAGCGTCATCATTTATAAGTTCGAACTGCGCGCGCAGGCACTGCAATGTCTGTGTCTGTATCGGCATCTGTAACAAAATCGATTCCCCCCGCGGTCCACCTCGTCAATGTCCGAACAGATTTTCCTGTGTCTGCTCATTTATGTTGTGCTAATGCAGGACTCCCCATCCTTTATCTGCCGTGTCGGATGCCGCCCGGAAACTGCGTACATGACGGTCTCCATCTGATTGAATGGTGTCGGTGTGGCGTCGGTGCGCCTGGTCTTCAAAGTGGTGAACCCGCCCACCTCGAGATTTTCGTGCGTACTAAAATGGCATCAACCCCAGTGAGTGGAAAGAGAAAGGAGCTGAAGAATGTGGTACATATCGGGGTAACTTGTCGCAAAGTCGACCAGAGAGCGGTGCATCCGTGTGCCAGCGACGGCAATTATGATCAAAGAGGGAGCCTGGAACATCTATGCAACAAGAGGGCACAAGAAAACAAGGTATTCCTCCGCCGGTACTAAATAAGGGCGTACGATGTTAAGCGGATCTGATTGTAATACAGTCGATTTCAATGGACATCCATCATAGTAGATCAGAAATGAAAACTTTACCATTCAAATTCAAGACGATGAACACCTGGGACATAAAGAAACGAACGACGGAATCGGAGACATGTGAGAAAGCAGCCAGACTTACGCGTCAGCAAAAATGTCACGGAATGACCAGACATGGTCATGGTCACAAGGGTGGTGACACGTCACCAGAGACTGGTGACATCTCCTCAGGCTTGTGACAGAGTGACAAGATCCTGATCAGTGTTTCTCATGCTGATTACACTGATCATGCTGATTCCAGTCTGATGAGAGCTGGCCAATTGTTCATCTGTCTGATGTCTGTCTGACCAGCCCCTAAGCATCTCTTGCCAGGCTGATAAATCCTGGCATACACTTATTAATGCATCATCCATCTGGCCAACCATGGCTATTTCTCACCAGGCTGATGACTAATTTGGTTGGCCTAGACAGAGGCAACTGATATATGTACAATCCTAGTTCAATAGATGTATGGCAAGGTGGCTCAGTGGTAGAGGGCATAGCATATGTTTGGGAGAGCATGGGTTCAAATCTTAGTGTGTCTACTTTACTGTCTTAAATTAATTGGAGAGTCTGGTATTTACTGATTAATAAATATATATACTGATTAAACAAGACTGTGGCTAACCCTAACCCAAGCATTGGGACCATTCTTAATTTTTGATAAAACCAGTACATGGCCATGGCCAGGGTACCCAGGCTGATCCATATCCATCAGACTGACCCACCTGACCATGCCTGGTGGAATCAGAAGTCGGTGGTCAGACATGATCATGTGCTGTCAGGGTGAGAGCCCTGACATTACCTGATGGCGGTGACCAGGCATGACCAGGGCCTGGTCATTTCATGTCTTTTTTGCTGATGCGACGCGGAGAACTGCCAGTGCGAACCATTGCCATGTGTGGCGAGTACTTCAAGTTCATCGTTATAGCTTTACCCTGTTCGGTGCGCCGCGCGCCCATCGGTGCACGCGGGTTGCTTGACGATGTTCTGTGCAAGTTGGAACTTGACTCAGGGAGACGGAGAAACAGAAGCGGTCGTCGCTGTCCGCCATGAGGTATGGATGGCCGTCGCTTGGCGTGCCGCGCGGCGCGGTGGCAAGAAGATGGCGGACCGTGACTGACTCGAAGGTTGGCGGATCGTGCCACATGGATGTTCCTTCGAGTCCATGAAACCATCGTACAACACATTGAAGAGTGCGGTATTTTTTGGGCACTGTTGATACCCCATAACTTGGCCGGCGCGAGGAAGTGGCGCATCTGATGTACTACCAATGTTTGAGCCGACATGAGAATAAGGACATGAGTATGACATTCGGTGCTGCCGATCTTCACGAGATCGGCAGGTCCAGTGGTGGTCAAGTTAAACGCTCCCGGAATGTGAGTACTGTACATGTGAGTTCTGCGTTGAATGGGTCACATGCCCACTGACTAGTACAACTGAATCCAGGGATTCATCGTCCCAGGCTCGAAACGGGCTGCTATTCCATTCTTTCCAGAGCTTTTCGGAAAGTAATGCATTCTTTTGGTTCCACCAGAATACTTTGATCGACCTCTGGTATCAAAGTCTCACTCACCCTCAAAGGCGTGCAAAGGATGGGCGGATACATAGAAGCGTATGACCGGATCCTTCAAGTTGCCGGTGTCGTCCTCTCGTACCACGGTGGACGTCAACTTGACTTTGCTCGCTCTGGGATCGAGGTTCTCGTCGGGATTGTGGAGAAGTTCAAGGAGAAAGGGGCATCATTTTCTCGAATGATCAATTCCAACCCTTTGTTAATGGGGGTTGTGAAGCGTGGGACGGATGTGTTAAAGGCGGTGGCATTGGGGACAACTTGAACCGCGGGTGTGTTCCCCGACCACGGAATGCAGGCGAGAAAAATGCTTACTCTCCGTTCCAGTGGGGATTGGTAGCCCATTCCTATATCTCACACCCAGACTTCCGGACCTGCTCTAAGACGAGCTCAAGATGAATCTACATCTCTCGGGCGGATAGACCATCAGAGATGTTGTCCTCATCTGATTCCTGTCCCGCACTTCGAGTTTATACAAGTTGAGGATCTCAGACGGTCGGTAGTGGTCGTGTTTCTGCACGTTCCTAAGCTTGCTAAAGTCAATGAGTTGATGGAGAGGATCACGCTGCCTCCGCAAAGGGTAGGCTCTCAGTCCACGGGTCCACTCTCATGTAACATTGGTTGAGCATAAGTAGAGGTCCGAGGCTGACAACGTGGTGAGACGGATTATTGGCGCGAGGGACCACGTGGGGACCAGGAGATGAAAAGATACTGCGGCGGTGAGAGTGGCAAAGAAAGCCTGCAGCCGAGTGATGGAGTGTGTGGGCCAAATCTCCGGTACTACCGTACTACGGTGAAACACGAACATACAGAAAAAAGGGGGCCATATGATCCCCATGGTCCCACCCCTTGGTGATTCAAAGGACACGGAGAAAAGGGAAGTGGGATGAGGTTAACAACAGCTTTCTCCCGGGAGATGCGGGGCAAAGTTTAGCCTGCGGGAGCTTGACACCAGAGTTCTGTTCACTGCAGCTACAAGGACCGCCCCAACGAATAGACGCCTCAAACGCATGGAGTTAATCACCAAATTGACCTTCATTCTATTCCGACCCGGAGCTTCCCCACTGACAGAAGGATGGCGGCGATCCCACCTGCCCACCTGACTCATGAAGCATGAAGCTATGAAGCATGAAGCCTGGGTGTTAACACAACCATCAGTAGCCATCATGCTGCGGCTGTCGACGTCATCCAAGCTTTTTCACATAGCCTGAGGTGAACATGAGGTGGAGCCTGCGCGAATCAAGGTGCATGACACGTCGATCGCAATCAGATTTGCCTTGGAAAGGGGATATCACTGCATTCAGTGTTCTCACGAAGGCACTCTAGGCTAGCGTCCTCCAGGCGTCCGACTTCCAATGGTCTGGTCACTACCAATACATCTGAGATTTATGAAATAAGTCACCATTACCACGGCACAATTATTCACAACTTCGTGAAGTAGAAGTAACGAGAAATATACTGAGGATAGCTTCTTCCAAGCATTAGTCGTTGTATCTGGTACCCAGGAATCAGTTCTACGCGCAACGCTCCGCGTCGTCGTTGGCTCCCAATCATAATGCTTTCTCGTTCGCCCGCTTATCCATGGTGACGCGCGACTCTCTGTCGCTCGTCTGCAGTGTCTCGAGCTGCTCTGAGTCCGTGAATATGGCTGCCTCCATCTGACTGACCGAAATCGTTGTGGTGTGGGCACGCTCAGTCTTCGGGGCTGGGAGGCCTTTCTGAGGACTCGAGGGTGCACTAAAGCTGCGACGACCACATGAGCGGGAACAAGAAAGGGGATGAAGAATGTCGTACATGTCAGTGGTCCTGTTGGCAAAGTCTACCAAAGAGCGATGCATCCGCGTGCCGGCGATTGTCATTACGTACAGAGAGGGGGCTTGGAGGATCTGGTTTGTCAAGAGCGCGTAAGAGACTAAGACAAGGGCATTCCCCCGCTGTAATAAGGACGTACGAGGTTCCACTGAACTGGTTTCGCAGCAGAGTCGTTCTCAATGAACATCTATCATTGGTCAAAAATGGGGAAAATTTACAATTCAGATTCAAAGCGATGAATACCTACGACGTGAAACGGAGATGAGCAATTGAGGAATGGTGCGAGAAAGTGGCCAGACATACCACGGGCACAGCCTCAGCAATCGTAGCAAATAAGAGCCAAATCAATCCCTTACGAAAGGAAAGCATCTCGATGAGTCGAAAGAACCACGACAACAGGAATCCGTCACCAAACCTGTTTCCAGAGGAGTTGGGAGAGACCAAATGTGCCCCCGCCGTCACGGCGCATACGAAGTAAGCCCACGAGCATCAGTAGAAGCAAGGAAACGTCGGTAACAAGCATGGCAATGAGAGTGGGCGCGCTGGTCTGGATGTCGATATTCACACATCTAAGACGTGTGGGTGCCCACACAGCACGGCCCTGCGGGTAGAATAAGCCCAGGGACCTAAGGCCATCGAAAACGGATCATTTACCCGTGCAATACCTGTTACGAAACCACATTAGTATCAAAATCCAGATTGTCTGCAATTTGGGGGAGTAGAAGAGCCTTACTTTGGATAAAGAATGCGACACCGACTCCCCATAGCCCGAATGCGGTCGCCACAGCAAGCCTATTTCGGTTCCAAATCGCAACACTTGCTACCTCATTCAGTACCCAGTCCCATGGAATGTGCACGAAGACGTACATGCGCAGTACGATCAACAGCGAACCGGCGGCCGAAGACGTGTAGCAAAAGAACTAAGGGAGTGGCAAGAGTTCTAAGCGTTCTGAGATGGGAACGCTTTGGGGGCAGACTCACAAGTTGGAAAGATATCCAAAGCTTGAGATCGTGATCAGTCAGCGTCGCGGTGTAAGCGGGCCGATGCGGAAGACTTCGTAGTACGTACCTGACAATTTATGGGAACCGTGACATCCATACCGACAATGTTAAGTATTACGCTCATCAGACCTGCCACACGCGCAAGAGAGTAGACCTATTGAAAGAAGAATGAATAGGAGGCTCCTGTGTAGCGGAAGGAAACGATAGCCTATCGCTACGGACCCATATCGACCACCTGTAGGGGCGACGGCCCCGAATGACCGCAAATTCGTAGTCGAGAGTAGTGAAGAATTCCCAGCTGGACATGAATCGTTGAGCCTGTGACATGCGGACAAACGGCAGACGCTCACATGTAAAGGCCATCCACGGCGTGCCAAAACCTCACAAGAACCACTATCCAAAGAACCAGATCGTTGAACTTTTCAGTTTCTAGAACGTAGCAACAGAAAACCACGCACGAATACTCTGTTGGGCTATGAGGGGACTCAGGTCGCGGGGGCTAACCATCCTGCCGGGCAATTGATCGTGAGGACAAGCAGAGAAGTGGGCTTGAGAAAACGCCGTTCCTCGCGGTGAAGCACTTGATGATATACATTTATAGATATGTCATGCTGCAGACCGTGCCAGGCCATTGTCCTGGTGAGCGGTAGTAACACGCCACCGCTGTAGGAGCCGTGTTGATCGTTAGATTATGTCCTTGACAATGATTGATAGGTACCTACTTTTGGAGGGATGGAGGTACAGGCAACGCTTTGCCGCGCTGCCGCGCTAGCCCAAAAGCTCTCGAACTTAACGATGCAGCGCGGGAGAATTTTCTTTAAGTTCTTGCTCGGATACAGTGTAGTAGCACGGCATGTATCAAGGGTGAGTCATCAGATAATTTGAAACTGAATGGAAGAGTCGGGCTTTCAGCTAGTCCGGGTCCACAGGCACGCATCACGATTGTGTCTTCAAGGTTCAAGCTTCAAGTTTGATGAAACGCACGTGTTGTACCAAGGCAAACAAGCCGCCGCCCTTTAAAGCATTAACGTCTTTCTGGGTGTACCGTCCGTCTGACAAGATACACCACCTTGGCCTTCCCCCCCGGGTACATTTTTGGGCACCAGTGCGGCAGTGTCCAGTCACCGATATCACTTTTGTCTTCTGAAACAGCTTGGCGACAGAGTTTAGTGCGGAGGACGGATGAAACCCTAGCTAGGACAAGTCCGAAAAAGGTTCAAATTTACTGTAACGTCGTCAGCGATTTGCGACGGCGGGAACAGAATCACGTGAGCAGGTCTCGAGAAAATTGGAATTGCCCGGGTGCACGACAGCCAGGCTTCCATTGGCCATTTCCAATCGATACGAGATCTCTAAGCCAACCACATACACTTACCAGCCGCGCCCACTAGTGACAATATGGAAAAGAGGATGAAAATGCAAGCGGAGCAAGAACTGGACTTGGATATTGAACGCCGTGCTTTCAAGTGCTGATATACGCTGATATCCCTATCTAGATGAGACCATAAAGCAATTGTCTAGTGAATGTATGAAAAAAGACCGACGACACAGGGGACAGCACACGGCCTACTCCCCTGTTTCGGCTTGGGCCTGTGCAGTTGCACTTGGTCAGGCCGGTCAGGCCTTATGGATGGTGAACCAGACTCTGGAGTGTGCGTGTTTCGCCTCGGGTAATAGTCTAATAGGTCTCTATACAAAAGGGTCGTGAAAGCTGACCATCGGGGCCGGCGGCAGGCAAGGTAAGATACACGGAGAGGTAGATTTAGGAAAAATGTCGGCCCCAGCGGTACCCGGTCGTATGCATTTATAGGCTGTATCGTATCTGAACCCTTCGTACTAGTAACATGCCACCGTAGCGGAAGCCGCATTGATGGCGGAATATTGTAGCTGCTGCTAATTATACACAGGTCACCTATGTCTTCAGGGATCGATTTGGCGTGCGCAGTGCAGCACACGAAAAGACCTCGAATTTGAAAAACTTGGGAATTGGTACGCTTTAAGTTGGGAAATTCTGGCGTCGTAGGAGAAACCACCGTCGAGCCCGACCACGACGGCCACATCTTTGAAATGTAGATTCTCTGTATATCCCTGACAACCCAGGAAGTTCTTTCCCTTGCTTGTTTGAAATCGACGTGAGAAATCGTTGGCACTGCAGTGCATAATTAGGCCGTGCTGTGAGTCCGGGGAAGATCGGCCCCGCTGGACGCATGCAAGCTGCCAACAGTACGCGTTGGGTACAGTATTCAGAGTAATCACGAAGCTAATACTACGCATTTACTCGACTTCAACTATCTGTGATTCCCTCGGGGGTCGAACTTGAGCCTGTGGCCCACATGATTTCTGGTCGCCCTTCTTCCTCCCTCCGCAAACGTAGAATAAGTTCGATAGGGATAACAAATGAGCGTCATCATTTACAAGTCCGCACTGCGCGCGCAGGCAATGTCTGTGTCTGTATCGGTATCTGTAACAAAATCAATCCCCCCCGCGGCCCAGCTCGTCAATGTCCGAACAGATTTTCCTGTGTCTGCTTATTTATGCTAATGCGGGACTCCCCATCCCTGATCTGCCGTGTCGGGTGCCGCCCGGAAACTGCGTACATGACAGTCTGCATCTGATTGGGTGGTGTCGGTGTGGCGTCGGTGCGCGCGGTCTTGAAAGTGGTGAACCCGCCCACCTCGAAATTTTCGTGCGTACTAAAATGACATACAACCCCAGTGAGTGGAAAGAGAAAGGAGCTGAAGAATGTGGTACATGTCGGGGTAACTTGTCGCAAAGTCGACCAGAGAGCGGTGCATTCGTGTGCCAGCGATTGCAATTATGATCAGAGAGGGAGCCTCGAACATCTATGCAACAAGAGGGCATAAGAAAACAAGGTATCCCTCCGCCGGTACTAAACAAGGGCGTACGATGTTAAACGGATCTGATTGCGATAGAGTCGATTTCAATGGACGTCCACATGATAGACCAGAAATGAAAATGTTACCATTCAGATTCAAAACGATGAACACCTGGGACATAAAGATATGAACGAATAGGAGACATCTGAGAAAGCAGCCAGGCTTACGACGGGAGGAACTTCAGCTACAACAGCAAGCAATAACCACATCAATCCCTCACAAAGGGAACCATATCAATGAATAGGAACAACCACAACCAGAGAGAGCAGCCATCATACCTGCTTCCAGAGGAAATGTGTCAGACCAAACGTGCTCCCATCACGTATGCGGAGTAGGCCGACGAGCATCATAAGAAGCAAGGAGACGTCGGTAACAAGCGTGACGATGAGGTTCGGTGAGTTGATCTCGGTGTTGGCACTCGCACACGTGAAATCCGTGGGAGCCCACTTAGAACGGACCTGCGGATGGGATAAGCCCCGAGGCGGAAAGCCACGAAAACGAATTATTCACCCGTGCGATACCTGTCGCCAAACCCCATTAATTTTAGAATCCAGATCATCTGCAGGTTGAGCGAGCAGAAGGGACACACTTTGGATGAAGGATGCGACGTTGATTCCCAATAGGCCGAATGCAGTCGCCATAACAAATTTATGTCGCTTCCAAATCGCAATTCTGGCAGCCTCATACAGTGCCTGGTTCCAAGGGACTGTCGATGAAGACGTACATGCGAAGCACGATCAACAGCGAGGCGGCGGCCCCAGATGAGTAGCAAAAGACCTAAGGAAATAAGAACAAGAAAGTCCTCAGAACTCGGAGTTTGGGACGCAACGGAAGAAGTGCCCACAAGTTCGAAAGATATCCAGAGCTTGAAATTATGGCCTGTTAGAGCGGAGGTGCAAGGCGGCGGATACGGAGGACTGCACATACCTGACAGTTCATTGATGTCGTAACGTCCATACCGACAACGTTAAGAATCACACTCATCAAAGCGGCCACGCGGGTAAGAGAGTAGATCTATCGAACAAGCAAATTACCCCGGGGCTGCAGGGCAACTTGAAGGGACCATCATTACGGACCCATATTGTCCACCTGTAAGGGCGGCGGCCTCGAATGACCTCCCATTCATAGTCAAGAGTAGTGAAGAATTCCCAGCTGGACAGGTACGATTTAGTCACATGAGGTGCAGGAAAACGGTAGACACTCACAGGTAGACACCATCTAAGGTGTGCCATAGCTTCACAACAGTGACTATCAAAGGAACCAGATCATTAGGTTTTCTGGTCTCCAGAACAGAGCTGCGAAGGGATACGCACTATAATCCTGCGCGACCACAGCAGGATCGTGGAAGTTTACCATCGTGGCACGGCAAGTGATGGGGAGGATACGTCAGAAGTGGAGTTGGGAAAAAGGCTTTCTTTTTAGCACTTTAGGTTGAGGATAGTTACCCCATGCCGGAGGCCCTGTGAGATCGCCCGGGCGAACATCCGTGACACGTCACTGCTCCGGGAACCACGCCAATGTTAAATTTTCACTCTTGAGGATCATGGACAGGCGCTTGCGTCTTTTTGGGCTGCCGAAGGCTCTCGGACCTGAACATGAACTTCATACTAGTAATCATTGCGATGCCAGAGGAATTTTCTTACGATTCTATTCGCATATAGCACAGTAAGGTGGATAACGAGATGGATTGGGAGGCGGGCTGAATATCGGGATGTTGAGCCCTGGGACAGGGCCACAGGACCGCATGCGCATGGCGTGATGGCGCTTCGATGAAACGTGGGCAATGCCCGGTCCGGTAAGACCGTCCGGCCATGACGCCTGTGAGTTATCCACAGTACTAGTGTATATTCAAAATATCCAGGACATGGGATGTAGTGCATATACTCTTCACTAGTGCTGTAGAGGAACTCGCAGGCCGAAATCTCAGCCTGTCAGTCTTCATCGACCGAAGTTGGTTACAGTCGTTTTTACTTCCTAGCAACCAGCTGACTCACAGTCCTTCTCTGGTGTCATCACAACTTGACGTTCAAGTTCCTACAATAGTCGGCAAGTATGAGAGGGCGTTAGGCGCAAACTGAAGAGTATTACCACGAATTACCGCGCGATCTCTGTCGCACAAGAGCTGGGCAGAAATTGACTCAATTGAGTATGGAGACGACTCGGAGAAACCTCCTTCACCGCACAACTCCAATAGCAGTGGAAATTTACGCTGCGTGAAAGGAACAACGGGTACTGTAGTGTAGTTATATCGTGACAAAGCGCGGTATCGCGGTGCAACTGAACTCAAGTCATGTATGCTTGTAACATATGTGACATGGGCTCTACACGTTGCGTTACCACTCTGAACTCTGAAGCCTACGGGTAGTTGGTAGTATGGTACTTGACCGGAGCCTATTAAATTACAAGGACTTAGGCGTGCAGTAGTGACCCAAGAATCACCATCTGCTGTGCCTTTGCGGTACGCGTCGCGGGTCCATTTTTACAAGCATTTTTAACTAAGAAAAGTGTTCGTTGAAGTGGTTACGTGGCAACAAATTCGTTCTACTACAGCTCGGTCTCGGGCATGAGTATCGCTCCATCATACCAACAACTGCCATCCGTAAGTTTTACCCAAAGAAAGAATTATGGAATGGCCGCTGCGTGCACGTCGGGATGTGGCGCCTTGCGCCTGTCATGGGCTGCCAAATTTGCATCACGTGCATTCCTACTCGTTGCATATTTACGTTCCTTCCCACCGCTCCCTGGTGCTTCCGAGCGCTCACTTCTGTACATCCGGCAATTTGCAATAATCGCAGAAAGTTTTTTCGACGCTTGTGCTGCGGGCGACTGGCAACGACGTACTGTATGCACCAAATTCAATCTAGCGCAATGAATAACGATGACAAGGGAAAGCCACATGATGACCCGAGGTGATTAATTGCGTGAGGCAAGGCTCTCTCACCTCCACCTCCGAGTCGGTTAATTCTGTCCGGTAAAACTTATGATCCTTTCATGGCAACATTGATCAGACCCATCAGAAGCTCACTCGAAGTGGTTCTTCCTATCCCCTGGTTTCATGTCCGCATTTTATCGTCCTCTGAGCATTCGTTGAATAAGCGGCCCGTTGCGTACATGCTCTCTTGACGACAGCACCAACCTTACACGAATTCCTACAGGTAACAAGTATCGGCTGATAATGACTCCCAAATCACTGCTTCTCACATGCGACCTAGTTAGGAGTACTCCACCCGTTTCCCAGCAAATTTGGACTTCGGGTGATCCGGGACCAGGCAGAAAGCGAGTATGTTAAGAAGTCCAAATAGGGCTACTAGTAAAGTGGGGTTACAGGAATCGGACGACCTGGTCGATGGTAAACTAGTGTGATGGGCAGGGGGAAGCGCGTTTGGGGTATCAATGCTGTACTGGGATAACATTTCCCTACAGAAGAGGGTCCCAAAAAAGTCAACGGAGTGAGGTCAGTGGTAGATGGGGGTATTATATATTATATCCCGCACCCGCAAATACCACCATGTGACATCCGACATCCGAAAGCTTGATACCGACGGGAACCCTATACACGTGAATGTCAGACCCGGCAGACGCTCAGGTGCACGGAGCGAGTGATGCCTCCATCCATGCTATCCCAAGCCTGTGATTGACCGAGACTGAAGTAGCAACGAACCAACCTGGCCATACTACAAGTCCCTTGATGTAGGCACAAAGGAATAGTATATTAGTGGTTATAACAACGATTACTGACGAAAACTGCGCGCTGCGCAGGCAATACCCTCATCTAGGTTTCTCCGAATGGATATATACAAAAGTAGAACATAAATCAGAGTTTTTAGGAGTACATACTCTCACGTTGGCACCAATTACATATGTCCTTGGATGCAATGGTCTTTTAATCCACATTGTGATGTTCCCACCGACTGCTCTGGCACCTTCGACTTCCATTGGCCACCACTAATGAATACCGTATCCAACGGCGGTTCCCATCTGATACCGATTGACTCTATGTGCCGCGCTCCACATCGTTGTCGAGACTAAACCCAATCGCTTTCTCGTGCACCTGCCCGTTTGTGCTGATGTCCGATTCACCATCGTCCATATGCGGTGTCAGAAGCTGCCCAAAGATCGGGATTATCGTTACGTCCTTCCGATTCAGTGGGGTCTGTGGGGTGCGTGCTTGCTCGATATTCGAGAGTTTGAGGCTGATTTGTGGGACATCATCGTTTACACTGAAATATTGCCCGTAGTGAGTGAGAAAAATAACGGAGTTGAAGAAGAATGTCATACATATCAGTGGAAGCAGAGGCAAAGTCAACCAGTTGGCGGTGCATCCGTGAGCCAGCGATTGTCATTATGATCAGAGAGGGAGCCTGGGATATCTGCATTACCGAGAGGGTGAATGAAACCAAGGGCATCCCCGGGCAGGTGAGAAACAATAACGTACGAGGTTGAGTGGGTCTGATTTGGCAACAGAGTTAATTTCAATGCACATTCATTATAGGTAGACCAGAAATAGAGAGAAATTTACAATTTAAATCCAAAGCGATGAACACCTAGGACGCAAAAGGGGAAATGAACGAAAAGGAGAGGTGCGAGAAAGCAGCCAGACTTACGACTGGGGGAACCTCAACTGCAGTGGCAAGTAAGAGCCAAATAACTCCCTTGCGAAAAGGAAACATATCAATGGGTTGAAAGAACTATGGCCGGAGAACATCATACCTGTTTCCAGAGGAGCTTGCTGAGACCGAACATGCCACCACCGTGACAGCGTAGTGGGAGCATGCCAGCAAGCATCATGACAAGCAAGGCGATGTCAGTAACGAGCGTGGAGGTGATGTTGATCAAGGTGAGCTCGATGTTGCGGGCCACACACATAGACCCTGCGGGCATCCACACGGGGCGGACCTACAGATAGGATAAGTCCAGAGGGTCCATAATCATTCAAATAGATTACTCACCCGCACGACAACTATTACCAACAGCAGTTGTACGGGGTCACCAATTCTCTGCACGAGGGTGAGGGAAATGGATTTACCTTGGACGAGAATGGCAAAGTAGATCCCCCATATACTGAGTACGGTCACCATAACAATCCTATTTCTATTCCAAATAGCAATACTGGCAGCCTTGTTGAGTGTCCCATCTGGAGATTGTCGTAACGCGGTGCCGCATTTGAAGACTTACATACGAAGAACGATCAATAGCGAAGCAGCGGCCGCAGACAGGAAACAAGCGGTCTGGGGAAAAGATCTCAATGAAGTGCTGGCCGTTCGGAGGTGAGAACCCGTAGGAAGCAGCGCTCACAAGTTCAGAAGACAACAAGAGCTTAAAATCATGGTCAGTCCGAGCCTCGCTGTAACGAGGTAGACGCAGAAGCGACGCGCACCTGACAATTGAGTGGTGTCGTATTGTCCATGCCGGTAAGATTAAGTATTACACTCCCCAAACCAGCCACACGCGAAAGGGAGTAAATCTATCGAACGATGAATCAGTCCGGAGCTCTGGTGGCAGACGAAACGAAAGTGGAGCGCATGTCACTACGGACCCATATCGTCCACCGGTAGGGGCGACGGCCCCGAATGACGGCCCACTCATAGTCCAGAGTAGTGAAGAATTCCCAGCTAGACACTGCACGTTGAATCTCACGACAAGCAAGATAGACATAAATACTCGCAGGTAGAGGCCGTCGAGAAAATGCCACAGCTTTACAAGTACCGCTGTTGGAAGGACCAGATTTCCAGACCCCAGAACACAGATGTAAAACATACGCACAATAACTCTGGGTGACTACAGAGGGATCTTGGAAGTTGACTTGAGATATGTCTGATAGTCCGACATGTAGTCGCGCATCGTCTCGGCGATCTGCACGACGTTGCCGTCGTACCATGGGGCCTGAAAGAGCTGCTTTGTGGCCGGCCGCATGTCGTTGAAGATGATGTCGATCAGCGTCTGCGTACACTTCTTCGCTACGTCGAGGTACCCATCGATCGCGTCGTTCAATCGCTCGTTGATGGTCCCGCGGTACTTCTCAGAGACGAGCGGCTCTAGACGCGCAGAAAGTGCCTCGGTGTAGTCGGCCGACTTGATCTGGTCGTTCGCCAGCGCGATCACATATTCGACCAATCCACCGGGGACCTCGTCCGGACGCTCGGACATTTTCTTGTATTCAACATCGACGACGCGCGTCCACTGGTCTTGCACGCCGCGCATGACTCGGTTCGTTTCCGATATGACGCGCGCGAGGATCATGCCCTGCCCACTTTCCATTGCGGCGTCGACTTGCTGATTTACCATCTGGAAGAGGATCACCGCGCCTTGCAGTCCGTACTGCCCGTCTGCATCCAATTCTGGCGGCTCCGCCCGCGAAGTGAATTCGTTCAACTCCGTCTTCATGAGGTTCGCGCTCCATTCGTCGAGCTTTTTGACGATCAACTTGAGGTAATCATCGATGAGCAACTGTTCGTGGCCACCTAAAAGAGGCGGCTCGAGCAATTCTGGTGGTATTTCGAGCTCTTTCATGCTGTCCTTGTACTCCTTGAGCCACGCGTGCAACGTCAGGAGGGCACTCGCATCTGGCTCGGACGCAAGGAGTTTCTGAATCGTAGAGTTAAGCGCCTTGTGGTATTCGCGTACGAAGTGCGAATAAATGTCCCAGTCTTGAGGGAAGCAGGCAACGACGTCACGCTCGACCACGATCAAGTCCTGATAGATCCAACCGAGGTTCTCAAGGAAGGCAGTTGGGTGGTGTGCATCTCTGAGGTACGCGGCCTCAAGCTTGTCCTTTATGGTTTCGGATATGGCCTTCACTACTTTTGACCGGTAGTGTTTGAAAACTCGCGCGTTGGCCTGCATAGATTTGAACTTGGAAGCCGCATCCAATTTAGCCGCTTTTTTCACGAGACGGATCGCAATTGCCTTGGAGAAATTAGCGTGGAAATATCCTGAAAGACGAAGCTCACCTTTTCGTCCTCCTTCTCTTCAACCTCAGCTATTTTGACTATTTTAACGATGACCCCGGGGTTACCGGCACGAGCCAAGGATAATATATTCCGGGAGAGTTCGATTAAGTACTCGTCAAACGCCTCAACTATGCCGGTAAGCCGCTCGAACCTGCGAGCTAGCTTGTTGCGCGACTCGGCAGACGCCTTTTTAGCCTGATGCATGGCTTCATTGCGGAAGTTCTCGAGTTGGGTGAGCTGGAGGTGGATAGGGAGGAGGTTGGGCGCAGGTCCGAGAAGGTCATCCCGGTCGGCACCAAGCATCTCTTCGATACTGTCAAGTCGTGAGTTCATTTCCAGGAGATTGTTGACCATCTCCTCTGTCCGTTCAAAGTTCCTGTGGACCATAGATACCTAACGATTGATCAGAACGCCAGGACGGGCGAGCGAGAGATGACACACCCGACTGATTTGGTCAAACGTCGACACAACGTTCTGAGGGTCGCTACATATGCGGTCAACGGTGACCATTTCATCCCTGATGACCTGAACATTGTCGCGGGTGCTAAAGAGCTTGTGAAGGCTCTCGCTTGTCACGCTGAGCTGCTCCTTCACACCGCTCTTGAGGCGTATGTCGATGGACGCCTTTTCCTTCTCGAGCTTCTTGCGAAAGGCTGGGATCTTCATGAGGTCGTCAGGGGATTGGAGATACTCGCCGATGGCCTGCGCTGCGGATGTTGTTGGTGCTGCCATGGCGGTACCGCTATTGTCTATTGTTGTGTTGTGCAATGCGATGCAAATGACACCGGAACAGCGAACAGCACGGTGTTTCCGGGCCGGGGAATCAGCACCGCAACCCGGGGCAGGCTCTGGCAGTGCTCTGGCTCGAACGTATGGCATGCGCTATGCAATCACTCTAGCAGAAGAACATCCAGAGCATTTGGCCGGTACTTTCTGGCTCAAGAAAATATGTGGCCGGGCACGAAGATTGCGACGTTGCAATCATTTACTGTGTCCTCAAGTCTGGGATGGAAATCTCTGATGCAAGAATCGACTTCAGCGCAGCCGCACTCGGGATTGGTACGAAGGATGGGTCTAACCAACTGGCCCGCCTTACGGAGACCCTGAACCTTCAGAGAGGTCTTCTCCGGCACCTTGGGGAACAGCCAAACGTCACGCTGCTTGATAACACCAAGGTTGAAAATATCTTCGAAGATGACATCCAAGGTGGAGGCCGGCCAATGGTCCAACTCTCTGATGGAATGGTTTTACAAGCCTGACTTCTGGTGGGTTCGGCCGTGGTGCTGGGTATAAGGGATGGCTGATATGTGGCATGGCAGGTTGGCGCCGATCGCATTAACTCCCCAGTTCGTTCGTATTCCGATATTGACTCGTACGGCTGGGACCATCAAACTCGTGCTATTGTCGCCAACCTTCTACACCCCCCATGAACTCTCTCATCCAACACATCCGCCTGCCAACGGTTTCTCCCGACAGTCCCATTGCCTTTCTCCCACTCTCTCCAACTGCGCCTTCCCTCGTGTAGTCTACTCTCACCTGCGTTGGCCGCTGTGCTCACCAAAGCAGATTGTGCGATCCTCACAAGCATGGTCAACGCCGCGTTCCGTCTGCCTGAGCTGTCCGTTCGCTATCTCCATCGGCGCCTACTCCAAATCCCCTCGATTTCGCCCGACGATATCCGCGCTGAAATTGGCATTCCGTGAGCGAGCGCACGCGATTCCACCCTACTCAGCACTTGCGTCCTCGAACAACCATCCTTCCGACGCGAGCGTGGGCATACCGACCGAGGGATCGATGCGTTTCTGCCGCTGATCGCGGGCAGCCAGCCAGGGGCCATCGCGTCCTTCTTACTACGCTTCTGACATGCCGAGGCGTATCTCGGCGCCCGAACGGCACTTCTCGGAGACGCAGCGCACATCGTCCATCCACTCGCAGGGCAGGGGCTCAGCCTCGGATTTGGGGACGCGGCAGCGCTTGCGCGCTGCATACAGACCGCCGTCATGCATGACGGCGATCCCGGTTGCTAAGGGGACTGCCGACTCATTGAAGAGGGTACTGTACTCTCTACAAGTCCTTTGAAGGCACAAAGTACTATATTAGTGGCTATAACAACAATTACTCACGAAAACTGCGCGCTGCGCAGGCAACACCCTCATCTAGGTTCTCTCCGAATGGATATACACAGAAGTAGAACATTAATCAAAGCTTCTAGGGGTACATACTCTCACATTGACATCAATTACACGTGTCCTTGGGTGCAATGATCTTTTAATCCACATTGTGATGTCCCCACCGACTGCTCTGGTTCAACTGAACTTCCCTTGGTCACCACTGATGGATATCGTCTCCAAGGGCGGTTTCTATCTGATACCGATTGATCCTATGTGCCGCGCTCCACATCGTTGTCGAGACTAAACCCAATCGCTTTCTCGTGCACCTGCTCGTTTGTGCTGATGTCCGATTCACCATCACCCACCTGCGGGGTCAGAAGCTGCCCGAAGACCGGGATTATCGTTACGTCCTTCCGATTCAGTGGGGTCTGTGGGGTGCAGGCTTGCTCGATCTTCGAGAGCTTGAGGTTGATTTGTGGGACATCATCGTGTACACTGAAACATTGCCCATAGTGAGTGGGAAAAATAACGGAGTTGAAGAATGTCATACATGTCGGTGGAAGCAGAGGCAAAGTCAACCAGTTGGCGGTGCATCCGGGTGCCAGCGACTGTCATTATGATCAGAGAGGGAACCCGGGATATCTGCGTTACAGAGAGGGCGAATTGAACCAAGGGCATCCCCGCACAGGTGACAAACAATAACGTACGATGTTGAGTGGGTCTGATTTGGCAACAGAGTTTATTTCAATGCACATTCATTATAGGTAGATCAGAAATAGAGAGAAATTTACAATTTAAATCCAAAACGATGAACACCTAGGACGCAAAAAGGGGAATGAACGAAAAGGAGAGGTGCGAGAAAGCAGCCAGACTTACGACTGGGGGAACCTCAACTGCAGTGGCAAGTAAGAGCCAAATAACTCCCTTGCGGAAAGAAAACACATCAATGGGTTGAGAGAACCATGGCCGGAGAGAAGTTCCATCATACCTGTTTCCAGAGGAGCCTGCTGAGACTAAACATGCTATCACCGTGACGGCGTAGGGGGACCATGCCAGCAAGCATCATGATTAGCAAGACGATGTCGATACCGAGCGTGGAGACGATGTTGATTAAGGTGACCTCGATGTTGCGGGCCACACACCTTGACTCTGCGGGTATCCACACGGAGCGGACCTACGGACGGGATAAGCCCAGAGGGGCCATAGTCATTCAAATAGATTACTCACCCGCACGATAACTATTACCGATAGCAGTCGTACGGGGCAATCAATATACTCTGAAGGGGGGGTGAGGGAAAAGGACTTACCTTGGATGAGAGTTGCAAAGTAGACCCCCCATATACTGAGTGCGCTCGCCATAACAACCCTATTTCTGTTCCAAATAGCAATACTGACAGCCTCATTGAGTGTCCCATCGAGATTGTCGTAACGCGGTGGCGCAGTTGAAGACTTACATGCGAAGGACGATCAATAGCGAAGCGGCAGTCGTAGACAGGAAGCAAGCGATCTGGGGAAAATATCTCAATAACGTGCTGGGCGTTCGGAGGTGAGAACCCGTCGGGACCAGTGCTCACAAGTTCAGAAGTAAACCAGAGCTTAAAATCATGGTCAGTCAGAGCCTTGCTGTAACGAGGTAGACGCAGAAGCGACGCGCACCTGACAATTGAGTGGTGTCGTAACGTCCATGCTGATAAGGTTAAGCGTTACACTCGTCAAACCGGCCACACGCGAAAGGGAGTAAATCTGTCGAACCATAAATCAGTCCGGAACTCTGGTGGCAGACGAAACGAAAATCACTACGGACCCATATCGTCCACCGGTAGGGGCGACGGCCCCGAATGACGGCCCACTCATAGTCCAGAGTAGTGAGGAACTCCCAGCTAGACACTGGCCGTTGAATCTCACGACAAGCAGGATAGACATAAATACTCGCAGGTAGAGGCCGTCGACAAAATGCCACAGCTTTACAAGTACCGCTGTTGGTAGGGCCAGATTTCCAGACCTCAGAACACGGATGCAAAACATACGCACAATAATTCTGTGCGATTACAGAGGGATCGTGGAAGTTGACCATGAGGGCAGGCAAGTGACAGATGGGTGGTGAAGTGAGGCTTGAAGAAGTGTCGCTCTTGTGTCTGATGATACGCATATATAGAAGCCAGCTTTTCTGCGTTCCGTGTCAGATCACACGCCACAGGTGAGGGCGCATTGATGTATTCTTCGTAACAATCTAACTTTTTGGGGGGACTGGGGACTCGGACCGCGTACAGTATCACTCATGTTTCAAGGCGTGAAATATAGTAAGGTTGATTTGTCAGAGATATTTTGAAGCCAGTTAGATCCAGGGGACGACGTCGCGACCGCATCTCGATGGAACGTATGCTGTGCATGTGCTACAGACAACGGGCTCTAGTGCCTTTCCAGTTCCGTGTCTTAGAGAATTGCTCGTAAGGAGGATGTCGAACGAGATGGCCTGAAGGTAGGTGAGACGCAGTGTGTCTGGGTAGCGAGTAGCGAGCAAGCGAACACAGTAGCCCAAGTGTCATGGGAGCCTGAGGGACTCGGAAGGCCGTCGAGTGGCTTGAGGGTCCTGCGCTTTGGATAATTTGGATCCTCGACGTCGCGCGGCTGTTGTGCAGGGTCGGAGTTTGTATTTGTCACTCGCTTTGACAATTCGGATTCGGCATTTCGAATTGTCGCCTCCGCTGACGATCACGGCCGGAATCCGGAGTACGTACTCTCGTATGCCGACGTCGATGAGGTTGTCAGCAGCGTTCGGTGTCGTTCGGTGTCCTCGTCCTTTCATTGATACAACATCCTCCGAGCACCCATCAAATCAGTTACTGTTAGTGAATGCGGGCCTCTCGACAACGGTGCCAACCATAGAATTTCTATTACACGACAAGTTCGAGCCCAAAACTTCGGGCCGGTTCCTACTAGTACACGATTCTGCTTTCGACCTACATCGCTCTCCAGCCACGCTTGGCCGTTCACGCCCGGGGACCAGGCATGCGGTGGAGAAACTTAGAGAACAGTCCTGCATCAGCAAAAATACAAAATACTTTACAACTTTTTGAACTTTTTAGCTTTATAGGGTGAATTTCTAAAATCAAAAGGTCATAAAACAACTTTTTCTGGAGTTTTTTGGCTTCATAGTGGAATTTTGTATCAGGACTTTTCTGGGAATTGGGTCGGTCTAAATGACTTTCAACTTTTTACCTTTTTTGACTTTATAAAGACTCTATAAAGCTCAAAAAGCATTGTGTATTTTTCCTGATGTGGGCACGACTCGTACATATTTTGTGGGATTCGAGAGCGGAGATGCGTAAATTTGGGACTGAAATCTAGTTTCATT